>JZKD02S1673355.1:552363-613874 GCA_000966675.3 Picea glauca
TTTAAATTAAAAGGTTACGTACACGAAAAGGGATAACTTATTAATTATGAGAGGATGAAATAATAAAGGAAAGGATAAGGGGCATTAACGAGGAGTAGGTAAGGAAGTAAATGCACGAGTCGGTGAAAGGAGGAATATGGAGGGGAAGGAGGTTTATGAGAGGATCATTCTACGGGAGATTGGGGATTGATTTTGGGGGCTCTTGGATTTGCAGAGAGGAGTTAAGTTTTGGAGTTGGATTGGATCAGTACAGGCACCGGTTTGCTGGAAGTTTTGGGCACAGGGGCCAGGATATCCATATGATATCCTTGAGCTAGGAAGTTACCTAGTTGGCAGGGTGGAACTAGGTTTTGGGCAGCATTTACACAGTGCAGCAGCAGTCAACAAGGCAAGCAAACAGGTAGAAGGTTAGCATCAGACCCAGGTATTTAAAATTATGCATTGTTTTTAATCTGTTATAAAAATTTATTATTCGTTGTTAAATTTAAGTTACTGAAGTTACTATTATGAAGATTATTATTCTGTTATGAAGTTACTATCTTAGTTTATGAAATAAATTGATGTTTAAATCTATTTGGCTATTACATATAATGTATTGATAATTATTTTATCCTAAGTTCTAAGGATGGGGACAAGTGGGCCAAAGTAGCTCCCAACATGACAAGTGTCAAGTTGGGGACATGCATACATATTGTTTGGACCTAGTGCATTCTCAGGAATTCCTTCCATCATTCAGCCATTCCATGAATATTCACACAATCATTGAGATATCCCCCATATTTTCATGCCACTGTACTGGAACCTGTATCTAGAGACATATCTATTTGGGTAGTTGGTTAGCTTGGGAGATGGGTTGAAGAAGCAGGTTGTCAGGCCCGTGGGATATTGAAGAGGCGGGTTGTCAGGCCCATGAGAAATTTCTCTCTGGGTGAGAGAATTGTTGGGAATTGTTTTCCCGAAGGTGATAAACTACATCTACAGGGCCCTGAGACTTCATGTCTGACCTGTTGCTGAAGCTCAAAAAGGAAGTGGGGAAACCAAAGGAATGTTGAGAAGAGAAGGGGTACACTTCCTAGGGTGGGACATGAATGTGGGGAATGAGGGACTGTAGGCTATTAGTTTGAGTTGGCACCTATGACATAGTATTTCTTGTTATCTATGCACCATTATCTTGGTTAGGAATCCCTTTACCCGGGTGGAGTTTAGTCCCATCTTGGGGCTGACCCACTACTGAGAGTGATAAGCAGTGTGGTCTAAGGATGGGAGGGTCATGGAAGGTCTGTACGTAGTTGGTGATATTCTTACCAAGATAAGTGTCAACTGTGTGATAAAATTACATGTTGCATTGTCATTTACGTGTTTATTTTTATGGGTTTATCTTATGTGTGTTTATAACTGTCTTTATATTTATGGGTATTGCCTATATATGTTGCATGCATATGTTTACTATTATTTCAGTATGAATCCATGCATTTACGAAATGTATTTGTTTCTTTACATTTTATAATATAATGTTCCTCAAGAGTTTTATGTGTATATATTTTAATTGCATGTAGTTCGAAAAACTTATGTGGGATAGCTCAATTGGAAGTTGGGTATGTCACAGTATGTTCCGCATAGAGAATAAAAGTGTTCTCTCATGTATCGTGGCCCGACCTGGGTGGTCGGGGATGTTACAATATGGTATAAGATCTTCAGTTTTCAACACTGAGCCTGGATAGGCTGAGCAAGCTAAGTTGAAGCGAAATGTCACGGAGGATTGATTTCGAAATGGCAAAATTTCAGTTTGTAGAGCGTCCATGGTAAAAAGTAACAACAATGGTGCGAAATTGGGAAAAAGCCCCAATTTTTGTTGTTTAATTCATGAGAAAATTGAGAAATTTGGCCATGTGGTGAGATATTATTGATTTAATATTTGTTATAGCAACTTCAGACCTATAATTGTTTTGAATTTGAAGTTACAGTGAAGCCATGATAGATGGAGCGAGTTTGGTGGTTAGAATTATCAATTTGTAAATTGATTTTGGGAGAAATTCATTCCAGAAATGTCAAACCGCAGTGATTTGTTGTTACAAAGGTTGAATTGCTGTTATAGAGGTGAATTTGAGCAAAATTCATTGTTGTAGAATGTCTATGGTAAAAATTGGGGAAAAGTTAAGAAAAAGCCCCAATTTCTGCAAGGGAATTCATAAGAAATTGATGCGCATAAAAATGAAGGTGCGTAGGTGGGCGCGCTAAAAATGCATGATGTGCGGTAAAAATCTTGTGATGTGTAAAAATTGGGTGCCATGCAGAAAAATGTTAGTGTGCGGGTGCACACACTAAATTTTGGCGTTGCGTGGAAACATGTTGGTGTGCGCATGCATGCGTTAAATTTAGTACTGTGTGGTGTGCATACGCATAAAAGGTGTGCGTGGTGTGCAGACACATAATAATGGCACGTATGGTGTGTGCAGTATTGGCAGAGTGCAGAGGAGTTTCGTTGGTGCGCATGCAGTATGAGTATAAGTTGTCATGCAACAGTGTAGTAAATGGTGTGCAGGGGGTGTTACAAGGAAAATCTCTCTATGGCTAGGGTAAACCACAAAAGATAGGTATGACTGCAGAAATCAACTCAATTACATCATATTCTATATAAAATAATGTGCAAGATAGATAGGAAAGTTTCCTACCTCGTCCAAACGTTTGATGATGTCCACCATTGAGCACTTCGACCCAAAGCTTTATACCTGCAGCCAGTTCTCAACAAACAAGCAGAGCAAGCATATAGTGATAATATAAAAGGTTAGAACATTAGATAACATAATCCATTAATATACAAAACAAACATGACCATGGATAATAATACATATATTTGCAAGATATCAATTGGATGGGAAATGAGCATTTCTATTAATAAATGATCAACACAAGTGAAACTATTACAAACTTCTGTGTCAGCATGGTTTAGAACCAAAAAACCAAGTTCCTTCCAACTGGGTCCCCACCACTTCAATCCTCCACCAACGATAAGCTCATATAAGGGAGACAAATAGGTTCTCCATAGAATAAGGGAAGATATTGGGGGATGAACATTGAGTTCAGACTTAAAGGACAAAGGGATGCAAACTCAATATGAAGTAAATAATTTCTCCAAAGTAACTTTTCCCTCAAAGTTGAATTCTCTCTTCTTTTCCATATCTTGGAATTGGCTTGTTTATATCCTTCATAATGCAACTGAAGGGCCAAGTCGGAACATTTCCAGTATATGGAAGGACAAGGATCAGAGATCTCCTATCGTGACATGGAATCCCGACATTTAATTTTGATTTTCTGGCACAAACCCTGATGTATGCAGGCTGTAGTGGAGTAGCCATCGTATATGATTGCTATATAGCTTGCAAGGTGTGTACAAGTGGAAAAATATTTATTTTAATCTCTGGATTTTATCATCAGGGAAAGTAAGTCTGCATGGGAGAATGGAATAAGGCCCTCTCTACAATATTGCATAGGGTGAGGCAAATCTTTCTCTAACAGATGCCCCCTAATGTGTGAGGTCAGAGGAGTATATGCGATGGCTGAAATACATTATAAATAACCCAAAAGTGGAGTGGTAGAGAACCAACTGGACAAACTCAATTGCTTATTACATTCTGCATTGACTTTGCATACATGGCTGCCAATAATTCACTGTAGATCCATGTGAAAAATATACTAAATAACTATCTAAGGACATGAATAGTCCAATAAAAATGTGGTTACATGCTAATATCTATCATAGTCACGAACAAGGCCCAGTAGTACCAGTCTCAAAATCAATATGAAGATATCTATATACATTGAAGTACAATCTGATCTCCCATGATCACTGAAGTCATATAGGTACTGGTCCAATGAAAAGGAAGCAACAACTTAGGAAAGATGAGGCCACATAGTAATGTCTTCAAGTCTTCTACACAATCCACCAAAGGTGCAAGTCTACATCATGTGAATAAGGGAGTTGAGGTCGAATACAATGAGACATCATTTGATTACCGATCATTGATGTATACTATTAACAAACACGAGACAACCTAACAATAATGAAAGTAGGTATCAAGGCACTTAGTACTTTCTTACAAGTGTGAATAGAGAATTCAGTGTCGAACACCTTAAGAATCCATCGATTAGGAGACATTGATGTATTCCCAAATGTCGATGGCGAGCGAGCCTTCCACTGATTATTGCAAGCCTCAAGGTACTCATAAGACTCTAGGTCCTGTTTCCATAATAAATGGGATGATGTCGATGGAAAGAGACCCACTAAAAGGAGAGCATTAAGGCATCTCTCATCAGTCAACACGAGGTACAAATCAAGAGCTTCATGATTTGGTGGAAATTGGATGAAGAACAAGTTCACGAACCAAAGACCCTGTGCATTTTTCGTGTGTGCCAAGTGCAAGCGGTACACAAAAAAGACCCTCTGAATAACAACCAATGATGAAAACTGTTGACAAAGGCGAGGAAACCACCAATAAGGCTAGTTGCATCCAAGACACTACACAAATCCCAATGTGTAAATAGATGTCTTTCCGTCAAACATAAGGGAAACCACCCGGTCAATGACCAATGATGAAATGTTGACTGCTAGGTTCAAGGTTACCTACCATTGATGAAAGTAGGGCCAGGGTGCATGATCAGACTACAATATCATGTGATTCTGAGACAATCTGAGGGTATGGTCGACATGCAAAGTCAAGAGTTCTGAGGAGTGGCAGACATAGGTCAATAGACTTCCTTTGAACAAGAGCATGAGACATATGGTGGACTATGGAAACCTAGACCCACTGATGAAATCATGAGATGCGGGGGGCATCAATGAAATTCTCTGTAGGGACTGGAAGAGTAACCAGTTAGTAGAGAAGACTCTGTAACGAGATCAGCTTCCTTAGGTCATGCTAAAACCAAAATTATGATGAATATACTCAAATAACTTTGTGCTATGTACAAAGGCAACACAACTACTGTCGATATAATATAATACTCCATTCCTGCCCGTCTTTTTGTTTTTATTTTTTCATAACAAACAAATGATATGATACAGAGGAGGAAACAAGTGTCGCAAGTAGGAAAAACTAGTTCCAATAATGGAACGTACCTATGCTCAATGCATGTAATTGCATGTGGGATATAGACAATTGGGGGAATGTTTCCTCCTAGGTATAGGGTGTCAAATTGCAAAGGATATAAATAAGGCTCTGCTTGGTTGAAGATGCAAAATTGCTGGGGCAAACAATTTATAACACAAAGAGAGAACCAACTATAGGTTGAACACTGCAAGTAAGGGCATGAGATGCAATCACAACTTAACACCAAAAAATGTCCTTTTTTATATATTTTAGTCTACTTGGTGTGAAAAATGGGTAAACTTGTGCCAAATAGACATCTTTTCAAAACCAATTTACGAGTGTGAAAAAGACAAGTTCACTCGACGATCTTTTCACTTTTTGATAATGAGTCAGAAAAGAGGTTAACTAAGACTCACAAACTTTCAAATCCAATTTAATGAGTGTGAAAGGGACAAATCACTCAAACATCTTTTCATTTTTTGAAAACGAGTCTAAAAATAGCTTAACAAAGACTTGTGACCTTTCAAGTCCAATTTAACAAGTGTGAAAGGGAAAAATCACTCGACAATCTTTTCTCTTTTTGAATGAGTCAGAAAAGGGCTTAACTCAAACTTGTTTGGGAGATTCTAGGAAGCAAGACACAGGGGAGGCCAAGGCTCCCATTTTGGACTTCTATAGAATGTTAACATCTTACGAATAACCAACATAAGCTTGGAAAAACCAAAATATCTCCAAGTCGAGGAGGATAAAGCACTAGCGGAGGATATCATCTCCATGATATATCAGATAATGTCTCTTACTGGAAAAGACATAGGAGGGGGCACTGGATATCCCACAATACCTTCCTAATCGAAGGGAACTTCCTCAAGGCTTGAAGGGAGAGTACTCGGGGAGAGAAAAAATCTCTCGTGTTTAAAAGGAGCATTATCAGGAATGCTGACAACATGATATAGAAGGTATATGACTAGAACTAGAACTAGAATAGCAGGATCAACTGAAAATTTCATCGACGCAACCACTTATTCAACCATTGGTTGAATAAGATGTGATATGACAAGGTCAAGGGACACATCATCTCCAAAAATAGGGGTGGTTTTGGTCGAAGATTGCATTGACATGACCGCTGGTTGAACAAGATGCAAGACAACAAGGTCAAGAGGTGCATCATCCCCTAAAGGAAGAGGGGTGTCAACCAAATATTTCATCAGAATGACAACTGTATGAACCATCAGTTGAGTAGGATTCATGATAATAGGGACTGGAGACACATCACCCTAAAAAATGGGAGTGTGGTCAGGTGAAGATTGCATTGAAATGACTTTCGTGTGAATCAACAGAGAAATAGGGTGTTGAGAAACCAAATATGCCTCAAAATACAAAGGTCCCTTGGGTGAGCCTGACGCCTCAGGTATCCCAACAGTAACAGGACAAAAATGAGTAAGGTGACTTCCTTTGCATGTCCTAAAAAGGAATTTAGGCTTACATCTAAGACGTCTAGAGCTCTCCATTGTATGAATTCCCCCAGCATGACTAGCAACGACTGGTGACATGCTCCTAGCATGACTTAGAGAGGATAGTAGAAAATATCCAACATGATTAGCACAGGTCGGTGATGAATCCCGAACATGACTAGTAGAGGTTGGTGATGCATGTGCAGTGTGACTAGAAATGATTAGATTTGTGCCCCCAGCATGACTTGCAGCTATTGGTTGCTGGTATTCAACGTGACTTGCAGAGGTTATTGACCAATATCCAACATGACTAGTAGAGGTTGGTGATGTAATGTCTGTGTGACATGTAGTGACTGGACTTATGGCAGTGGTTGATTGTGGAATTTGATACCAAAGTCCAGGAAAATATTGGTTTTGAGAAATTGCAGGCCAGGAAGGATCCTGGTTTAGACCCTATCCCTGTCTGGAAGGATAGTATGATCCTCCATACTGATTCATAAAGGGTTGTAAGGGCATCGACACTGAGGAAGCCACTTGTGAAGAGAAAGATACATGACAAGGGTTACTCATGTGAGGATATATGCTTCCCCCAGATGAAGGAACTTCATGAGGGGGGTTTCCCATATTATAAAAATAACTCCCCCTGGATGAAACACCAGAGGACAGATGGAGTTCCTCCATGGGAAAAGTGTTCATAGGAAATGACATAGCAGAAGAAGGATGAGTGGACGAAGTGTAATAAGTATAATGACTGCCTATTTGGGCACTTACTTCTCACATAGTGGATTAGTAGGAAGGAAGATTCCAACCTCCTATCGTAAGAGGTGTTTGAAGGATATGAGAATAAGGAGGCATCATGCCCCCAGACCCAAAACTTGTATTTGTATAAGGAGGCAAGACAAAGGATGGAAAGTGAGAAGACATATCAGACATACCATGAGAAAAATGATTAGAGACCCAAGGCATTGACTGAGTACCATAATTCTGCATACCATTATAAAAATTAGATGGATTCATCCCCATGACATGAGTAGGCATCATGGGGTAGGTAGCAGTAAATGAGGGAGCCAAAGGAACTCCACTATCCATGATAAAGAGAGCTCAGTATAAAATCTTAAGGTCAACTAGTAATCAAAGAGCACACCAAAAGTCAAACGGCCAAAATGCAAGCAAATAGGGTAAAGTGGTTGAGTGGCCTCCCTCCCTAAAGAAGGTATGTCTCACCCAATAGGGGCCTGAGACTCTTTGCTAAAGATCAGAGGTAACAGAATCAATTATAAGGGACCTCGTGGGATTACCACCTAGTTGGTCATACCCCCTTGGAGAGGTAATCCTCCATAAAGGCTGTGTGTTGTCTGACCCTTATCTGACCTAGGGTACCTATAGAATAACCCCTTCAAGTAATCTATGAGACACCTAAGTCAAGAAAATAATAAACCACTGTATAACCGATGCACAAGTGAGCAGTCGTAAGTCAGGTCCACCGTATGGGTAGGGTAGCAAATCCCAAAACCTTTAAAGCACTGCCTCTCACAGAGGTAAGGGCACTAACAAGATCCCCATATATGAATAGATCCACAGAAATATCTCTGATGCTAGGAAGGTATCGGGGGGATATCCCTTCAACCAACTTCGCGCGACCTTGTGATTAACTTCGGTGTGAGTAGAGCCTCCTAATCTTACCAATTATATAATGGATTTGTCCACTCCCTGAATCAGACACATATGTTGATTTAATTGCCTTGGAGAAGTTTACTCACAAAATCCTATTCCAAGGCACTAAATCCTAGGCTAGTTTGTGCCCTAGAAAAAAAAATCGTTACTAATAAATTTTAAATTATAGCATTGATTTTATGGTCTTGATTACTCAAAAAGGTATGGTGATGAAACTCATGTTGTTATGACTCTGCAATAAAGTAAATATGAAAATAATGCAAAGTCCTAACTTTAACTTTTAATGTATGATATGCTCCTAAAAACAATTCAATTTTCAAATTCAACTCTGCAATTCAGAAGTAAAATGCAATCTTTCACTGCATTCACTAAGCTAATGATAAAAACTCAAAAGAAAAAAAATGCCAAGCAATGCAAAATGCCTATTTTTTTTTGTATTTTCAATATATCGAAACTGAAAATGCATGGATTGAAAAGTAACTCAATATATATATCCCTACTGTGTATAAAAAAGAGATAACTCAAGCAGGATATCAAGCAATGAAACACCCAACCCAATGTACAAGGACAATAAAAATGAAAAGATGAAGAGAAAAACTTCACCCAAAAATTCAACCAAAAGAGGGTTTTCTGTCATCCCACAGGCACTCAACAAGCACTACAGGGACCTAAGAAGGCTTAGCAAGCATCAAATACAACCCAACAAACACCAAACCAAGCAAACAGGCAAGGAGAAAAGGTGTACGTGCTTGTTTGGGTAAACAAAGCGTGTATACACATCTTGCAGTGAGACAACCTGCATGTATACGTGACTGTCAAGCAAAAAGGCGCATATATTCTTTGAAACAAGGCCATGCAAGGGAGAAAGGATAAAAACTCAGACCCAGAGTGAACAGTAGCTGTCAAGTAATGATACGACAAGAAACACAATAAAAACGAGAGAAATCTAAGGAGAAAAGTATTTCAAACCATAAGAAAGAAGATCAATCCCCAATATGGTCACCAATTATGTTACGAGGAAAATATCTCTATGGCTAGGGTGAACCAAAAAAGATAGGTATGACTGCATAAATCAACTCAATTCCAGCATATCCTATATAAACTAATGTGCAAGAGAGATAGGAAAGAGGCCTACCTTGTCCAAACGTTTGATGATGTCCACCATTGAGCACTTCGACCCAAAGCTTTATACCTGTAGCTAGTTCTCAACAAACAAGTAGATCAAGCATATAGTGATAATATAAAAGGTTAGCACATTAGATATCATAATCCATTAATATACAAAACAAACATGCCCATTGTTATCACTGAAATTTCGTCAGCAGATGGTTACAAGAACTCAACATCGTCAAACAGTGATGAAGTCATCCATGGACCTGAATTAATACCACAGTATTCAAAAAGGTCAAAAAACTATACAAAGTAGTGAAAAATTGAAGAGTGCTTTGCAGACATTGGGTGCGCACGCGCATGCGTGGAACAGAAATGCAGAATTAGTGCACAGGTGCACGATGTGCGACTATTAGTGCAAAAAGTTGTGCACTTGCTAAACGATGCATTTATGAGAGTGGTCAGCCTCCCACCCACTTATGGTTCAGCTCTCAAGCCGATTTGACCCTCAAATCTAGACTGGATCTGACTGGTGGGCTGGTCAAAGACCTAAGAATGCCCTAATTGACCTCTTTTCACACTACAAAGCAGTTAAAACATAACCCAAATGAATGCTATAAAAATCCATGAATGCACCTCATTTTCTCAAGGAATTCAAAGTAATGTTATGCTGCCTCTATTATCTTGAGGTCTCCATCCTTTTCAAGAGCATATTGGCACCATAGCATTGGACAATCCACCTCACACATTGAGTGGATTTGTAAAGAGTTCTTTCATCACCATTTTCCATTTTTCTTTATTGTAAGAAGAGCTAACTAGTGAGGGTCCAAGAGCCTTCCCTTGGAGGAAGAAGGGACTCATAGTCCACTTTCTTCTTGGTGCTTTGTTTTCACTAATAGATCAGCCTCAAACATTGGTGACATGGGTCTTTTGGTTCTTTTTGTTTCTATGTCCCTATGCTCATGAATTTATTTTTTATTGCATCTCTTAGTTTAATTCTTAATTGTAGTTTTATTTTCTTTCCCTAACTCTTTTCCCTAGAGCTACCCTGCTCAGCAGACCCAACTGAGCTTGCAAGCACCTCTGTTTTTCTCACCAAGGTGAAGAAAGAGGCACAACAGATTGGCGACTCCACTGGGGAAAGGTATCAATTTCCTACCTCATTTGGGTTTTTCTTGCTCTTCTTTTAGTTTGTTTAACTTGCAGGTGCACTAACCGGCCTAAGCCGACCTGCCAACCAGTCAATTCCAAGTGGAATTGAGAGAAATCCATTCGGATTTTTTTATTCTCAGTTGTGTGCCATTTATGCACGGGTTTTTAGGCCCACATACATGCATCGTGCGCCCATGCACCTGATTCACCATTTTGTTTTGCGCACATGCACCTGCTGACTTGTCTCTGTTCGCGTGCATGTGCTCTATGTGCCTCTATCTTCACTGGGACCCGCGGATATGTGCAAAATTTCATATTGTAAAGTTGTTGAGATGTGGAGAAGGCCATTTTCCTTCTTAAAAATGATGTCAAGAATGTTTTAAAGATGCACCACACTTAGTCCCCTCATCATATAAAGGGGTTAGTCAAAAACACATAGGCACTTAGGAGGATAAAATCAATTTCCCTTCTTTGCTTTTTGCCACATGGATGGCTTGTTTAGACTCACAAGATAAGTTGGAAATCATTTTTAATCACATCTAACTTACATTGGGACTAAAAGTTGAGTAACTATCGCTTAGTATGCTCTTCTCTCGCGCCTCCAAGCGATCTTGAGAATCGGAAAAAGATTATGAAACGATTTCATCTCCCTTAAAAACATTAAAAACCTTTAGGAGAGGACAACAACCCTTCTTGGGACTCCTCTTAGTTTTCTTTTTCAAACACATCTTAATATTGTAACAGGCCCATACATGCCTACATGCTACAAAGATAGGATAGTGTTTGAATTTTTTCTTTCTTAGATCAAAACACTAGGGAAGTTTAAAGGTTTTGTAACGGGCCCATACATGCCCACATGTTAAATCTAGGATAGTTTCAAATATTTTCTTAGATTACATCACAATAGGGAGTTAAAAGGATAGTAACGAACCCACATGTCCACATGCTAGATTCCTAGGGACTTTTGAATTACGTAAGGTTGTACCAAAGACACTTAGTTAATTAGGTAATCACACACTTGTAAGGACCAAGCGAAGTCCACATGCAGCAAGGCGAAATCTAATTCACTAAAAATTGGCACACTTTCACTCACACACAAAAGTCACTTATCACTCACATAGCTTCTTCTTGAAATGTGGAGGTCAAAGTAAGTTTCCTCCAAAGGGATTCCGAAAACACCCCACCCTTTTCTTGATGAAACTATCCACTCCCCTTTTTTAATCAACGAGGTTGGTTTGAACCCCCAACCTCCCAAAACAACGACATCTAAAATCTTTCTAAAAAATCACTAAGTTTTCCTCCACAGGAAGTGCCAAAATAATTTTTTAGTCTAGGCAGGATTTCGGGGATAGGCATCCAAATAACTCCCCATTATCTGGTTCTCACATTGTCAAAACATAGAAGTTGTCAAATTGGGAACTGAAAATACTCCAAGTCAAGTGTTCCTAATACCATAAGGCAAGGAGATACCCGTGAAGGGTTGAAGGCCGAGGTCCGGTTGTTTTGTGTGTCCCCCCTTGAGGCACCCACCTCTTGGACGGGATCCACCTCGTGACCCATTTCTTAGGCCGAAAATATAAATGCCGCACTTTGACCGAGGTACCTAGTGACCAACTTTAGGACATCTACCCAGGTGGAAATTGTGGGCTGCAATTGAACCTTGATTGGATTTTGTGTGGCTATTGGGAAATATCGCCATCTCTTTCAGGATATGCCCCCTTTACCCCTCATTATAACCAATTATTTCATCCTTAACTAGTTTCTCTTCCAATGACTTCAGACCCCATTGTTGGGTACTATTGGAAGGTCCAGTTCTATTTGAGAGGAAGGACGTTACGTCTTCTAGGACACAAGAATTTGCTTTCTTTTGATTCCCTATGCAGACAAAACCCAATTACCCATCTATATGCTTCTTTGTCAAAAAAAAATTAAAAAAAATAAAATAATTGTATGATGCACATTTGATTACAGTTTGATTTGGATATATATATATTGTGTAAACATTCAACACAAAGGCTCTTGTTTCTATATTACTCTCACCACCCTTTTCACACATTCACACCGCTAGTCTGACATCATAGGGGAACCATAGAACCCCCGTCGTTCACGATGCTTGCTAAACCTCCCTCCTATCTTAGGGGGAGTGTCTGGTCATGCTCGCTCATCAACACCTCCTTCACACACTCCTATGAGTGCTACTGTTTTAGGATCAATTTTGCTTGGTTCTACATTACTTGGGTCCTCTTCCCAAGGTCATCTGTTCACTCTCTCTCCTTTACACGGAAGTGGGGGACCCACTTCCTCTCAAGGAGGAAGCACCAACCCACCTAGCCCCCCTTAAGGGTCAGGTTCACAACACACTATGGACGGAGCTAATCCTACCCCCCCCACTGCAGATGCCATATTTGGCCTCTCTCAACATACCAGATCTCAACAAACTTACCAATGATCCTATATTGCATGAGCCCACCTGGCCTGCAATGCCCACCAAACTACCTTCAGACATACCAAAGTTTGAAGGAAAGGAAGGCGATGACCCTACCACCCATTTCATGACCTTTCACCTATGGAGCTCGTCCAATAGCATTATGGATGATTCCATCAGACTGCGATTATTTCAATGCACACTCACTAGCCCATCAACTAAATGGTATGTTGAAGAAAAATCAAGGTCCCATGCAACTTTTGAGTCATTGGCCAAAGCATTCTTGACCTTCTTCCAATTACCCATCCTCCACGACAATGGTCTAGAACTACTTTATAATTTCAAACAAACCTCAGCCACACACATCGCTGACCACATTCACAAGTGGCGTAGGCGACGTAGTTTGTGCAAAGCAGAAACCACCAAGAAACAATGTCTCGACTGGTTTCTTAGATCACTTGTCTCTCTCCTCTATAAGGATGTTGCTTCCACCTTCCCTCAATCCGAAGAAGAGGACATCAGTAAGGACCAATAGTATGACCTCATCTATGCACAGTCAAGGTACTTATACACTGTACTTCTTGATCTTCCAAAACCTGTGCCATTTGGCCAAGACAAACCTGGGATGTCTCACTTAACAGACGAACTGATTGGTGCCACCACTCATCACGGTCCACAACCCCAACCACCACCGATGTATGGAACACCTCAATACCCGCCGACATACATGGGTACTTCTTATTACCTCCCACCCCCTTATCAACAACCATACCCTATTGCTATACCTCCACCCATCAATGGACCACCGCCAGCACCTCCCATACATCCACCTATTCCAACAACTAGTGGTACTCCCTCAACCTCATATTATAGTACTAGCGAAAGCACTATTCCTTCCTATGTACCTTATGGATCGATACCACCACATAATCCATACTTCCCATTTCCTGGTCCCCCACAACCCATGGCTCCCCCACATCCTCATGCGGGGGTGAATTTTGTTCAACCCTCTGTTGTTCAACAATACCAAAGTTTTGAATAGTTGAATACAACCAATCCAACCCATCCATTGAACAACACCAAGAAGAAAGGATGAAACTAGAATAACAACAACCCCGGTCAAGACGGGAATCAACCCCCACAACACCAACCCACTGAGGGCAACCAAAACCAAGGGAACCAAAACCCCCAAGGGGGAAATAATAATAAACACCAAGGGAAAAATAAAAATAATGTTAAAACTATCTTCCCTTGCACCCTTTTTGGTGAGTACGACCATTACACTCATCATTGCCCCCAAATCGTTGATTTCAAATGGTTAAAAGACTCTGGTAGTCTTCCCCCTTCTCCAACACCACCTATCCCTCAGCAGGCACCACAACAATATGTGCAACAACCCCCTCCCGCTGTGCTGCAAAATCCTATTCCACATCAGGGTGTGATCAACACCCAACATGACACACAACATCCTCCACCTTAGGTGTGGAAATACCTCAACCCCAACAATCCAGCAGATCGCACAATTCTCCTCACTAGCGAGGAAGAAATCCTTCTGCAACCACGTAATCATCAGTATCATGCACCCACTGAGTCTCCTCCCATCCCTCCAGAGACAAACCCTACACCAATGGGACCCCCGTTGGTGATCCCTCTCCCTTCCGCCAAACCACTTCTTCGCATCCCTCGGATCCCATTGCGCAGGAATGTCCACAACCCATAGGCTAGGGCAGCTCATAACTATAGTTTGGTAGATGACTTAGCGCAATCCCTGGCTGCCATGTCAGTCTTGGAAGTCCTCAAGAATTGTCCTACTCAGCGGAAATCATTACTTTCCACCTTGGGGGCAGTCGACCCCGCAGATACCCGACTCATCACCTTTGATCTTGACAGTGGAGAACCTCACCTTCCTGCCTTGATCGCTTTTCAAATACCAGTAAAAATATAGAACATCATAGTTCATCGGTGTATCATCGATGAAGGTGCATCTACATGCATTATGTCCAAAACAGTTTGGTAGAAACTTGGTTCCTGAGAACTCATTCCCTCTGCCATCACCTTACGAGCTTATGACGGACGACCATCCTCTCCTGAAGGGTTCTTCCAAAATGTCCCTGTTGAACTAGGGGGAAAGACTATCCTCATCAGTATCGAAGTTATCGATGCCCCTCTCGATTATAATATCCTATTCGGTCGCAGCTACATGTACGCTATGAAGGCAGTGGCCTCTTCTGTCTTTCGGACAATGATGTTCCCTCACAATGGGAAGATCATTACTATTGACCAAGTCTCACATTATGAGCCTAATCCATCTGCCAACATCGATAACATTCTTCCTCTCATCCACACAAGCCATGACACATATCCACTCATCGAGATGGGTCTGGGATCTTTAAAGATCCATCCTTGTTAGGGACATACCATGGAGCACCACCACTCCTTCATCCTGCTAATCAAGTATGCGTCATATCATCTAATGGAACTCACACAGAGGATACCCTTCTTCCTACAGAGGCTTCTGTCATATTTGACGTCCCACTCGTCATAGAAACCCCCCCTCTAGAACCTCCTGGACACTCATCGACCCCACCAGCCCATGATTACACATCTCCCCAAGGACATATTCCAGTTTGGGAGACAGTTCCCCAAGCCATCACTCAAATTTGCTTCTTTTACCCTCCACCCAGTATCAAAGCTTTTCAGGTAGCCGCAACGCTCACACTACCTAATATGGTGTTAGCAATCCCAGTTTGGTATTTGCACCCACTAGAGATGGTCCCTCAACCATCCCTCCCACCCCAAAAATAAGGAATCCCCATGACGATTCCCATTCTTACTCCCACCACACCCCCACTCACTAACCCCCCTTCCACAACTAGGGGTAGGGGAAAGAAGAAGGAGCCCACAACTCCACTTCCTCCATGCATCCCACCACCTTGTGCCCTATGTGAGAAAGAGGGACACCAAACCAACAACAGCCCGTCTCTACCAGAATTACAAAATTTGGTCCCACTCAATCACACTCCCCCAACACTAGCCACTACAGCTAGTCCTACCACTACTACCCCCCCTTCCAGTAGTAAAGGGTTGAGGACCAAATACACTTGTGCTATATGTTCAAAGTATGGCCATTATACCCACCATTGCCCGACCCTGCCACGTTTTTGGTAGACATTGGCCACAGTACATCAGAACTTCCAGAACAACCCCAGTCTTACTATGTCCTCCTCAACAAATATCACATACATCCATTATGTCACCACTTCCGTCAATGAACGTATGAGACACCCTTGCTCTCTCTGTGATTCATTAGCTCATTTTACATACAAGTGTCTTATGATCCTTGAATACAGGAAACACCAATTGACCCTGCTTCAAAGACCCGTCGAGATGATAATTGACATTACCTCATCACTAGAGGATCTTCATGTCATTTCTCCCGAACCCGAGGCCCTCCCAATGCTTCCATGGTTCCTAGATGACCTATTTGAGGATTCACCCCCCAACCTCCCCAACTCTCCTTCTTATTCCCCTATGAAAATTTTACACCCAACCACCACGGGTACTCCTCAGTACTTCAATATATGGTTTATGTCGAGTGAACCCTCACCATCTCCTCACATCGTTCCCCCTGCTTCTTCACCAAGGGACAACCACACACAAACCGTCACCGATATCACTCCTCATGACGCCTTGTATTCTCAACACTTCCAATGTGACGAGGAAATACACGAAGAATTAAACCTCCTAGACCTCCCCTGGGATGCACTACACCATCGCACACTCTTCTCTCCGCAGGAAGCCTCCATGCCTCCTAACCAACACCCAGTTTACGCGGTCGAAACCAAGGATTTTATCCCCTCGGGGCCTATCGACTAGTTCAAAAACCCTATTCCTGCCCCAGATTCTTTTGAAGAAGGCAACATGGCCAACATTTCCCCCACCATTAAAATCGACATTTCCATTAAAAATGGCATTGTCGAAGAAATCACCATTGGAGCTGCTTGCACTCCCCAGGAAATCACAGCATATAAAGACCTCTTCCAGGAATATAGGGACATTTTTTTTTGGTCATACACGGAAATGCCTGGCCTTGATCCCTCTATCGTTGAACATTGCATCGACACCTTTCCTAACATTACACCAGTTCGCCAAAAACAACGACCACTACACCCATTCAAAGCCACGACTATCAAAGACGAAATTGACAAATTACGCGTTGTTGGTTTCATTTACCCCATCGCCTACACCTCATGGGTTTCCAACCCTATACCTGTTAACAAAAAACAGGGAACTATCCACGTTTGCACCGAATTTCATGATCTTAATTACGCATGTACCAAAGACAACTTTCCAACGCCTTTCATCGATCAAATTATCGATGAATGCACTGGCCATGAGGCTCTATCCTTTATGGATGGATTCTCTGGTTATAATCAAATTCAAATTCACCCCGCTGATCAGTATAAAACCGCATTTACTACCCCTTGGGGTACTTTTTCATATCGTGTCATGCCTTTCAGCTTGAAGAATGCTGGCACCACTTTCCAACGGGCTATGACATACATCTTTCACGATCTGGCTCATATCATCCTCGCTTACTTGGATGACCTTACAACATGATCCAAGCAACACACACAACATCTAGATGATTTACGAATCATCTTTCAATGATGTCGTCAATACAACATCCACTTGAATCCTCTCAAGTGCGTGTTCTATGTCACCGCAGGGTGCCTCCTTGGCTTTATTGTTTCCTAAAGCGGTATTACCATGGACCCCCTCAAATTCCAAGCTATCACCAAAATTCCGCCTCCCTAGAATTTACAACAACTTCAGAGTCTACAGAGCAAAGCTAACTTCCTTAGCTGCTTTGTCCCATATTACGCCATACACACACATGGTTTCCTTCACTTACTACGTCACGACATCCCATTTCACTGGGACAACCACGCCCAACATTCATTTGACGATCTCAAAACGACACTTTCAAATGCACCTTTAATTAGTGCACCTGACTACAATTGTGACTATATCCTCTACGTATCAGCATCACCTGTATCAGTAGCTGACATTCTCCTCCAGCTCGGTGATGACAATCATGAACATGTCATTTATTACGTTAGTAAAAACCTCTCAAGGCCACCCTTGAAGTATAAACATGAAGATAAACTTTCTCTTGCAGTCATCCTCGCAGTCCAAAAATTGTGCCACTACATTCTTCTTTCCACAACAAAGGTCGTTGCTGATTCGAACCCTATGTAGTACTTTCTCAGCCGTCGAAAAATTAACGAAATTTTTTCTTAATGGATCGTTATCCTTCAGGAGTACGACCTCGAGTTCTCAACACCTAAAAGTAAGAAGGCCCTCATTCTCGCTGAACTTGTCACGACCCTCCCCTTTGACACCACCAGTACCCTCGTCAACACTGACTTTCCCAACGAACATCTCTTTTACATCACTTCGGATGATCCTTGGTATGGAAACCTCCTCATCTACCTCCGAACTCAAAAGTTCAGTAACCACCTTTCACAAGATGATCGTCGTCGTATTTGCCATCAGGGCCCTTGCTACCTCCTCATCGAAGACATCCTATACCGGTGGGGCATTGACACCATTCTCCATCGATGCCTGACCATTGATGAGGCCGATAGAGTCTTAAATGACTGCCACAACGGTGCATGTGGGGTCCATATATTAGGCATATCCACTGCTCAAAATATTATCCGAGCCGGTTACTTTTGGCCTACCTTGTTTCATGATTGCATTCATGCCATGAAATGATGTGAGCAATGTCAGCTCTATGCCAATAAAGCTCAAGCTCCCCCCACTCTTTTTCACCCTGTCATTACTGCCATCCATTTTTGTAAATGGGGCATCAAATTTATGACTTGCAATCCCCCCTCCAGCAATGGCCACAAATACATCATGGTCGCTGTTGATTACTTCACCAAATGGGCAGAAGCTATGCTCACTTTCAACAACACCGCTGAAACTACAACGCATTTTTTCTTTAACCACGTCATATCCCGCTTTGGAGTACCCCTCCAACTCATCTCCAATCATGGGAAACACTTTGAGAATGAGATCTTTGTCGAACTCTCATCATGATTAGGATTCTCTCACGAGTTTGCCAAACAATATTACCCTCAGTCTAACGGACAAGTTGAATCAGTTAAAAAAGTCCTCAAGACCATGTTACAATGCATGGTTAATAAACATAAAACCAATTGACATCATATGTTATTTTCCGCACTATGGGCTTACCGAATGGCTATGAAAATAGCTACTAGTTTCACACCATTTTATTTAGTCCATGGAGTTGAGGCCACTCTTCCCATCGAGTGCGAAATTCCCACCTTATGCACTGCAATTGAGCTATTACCCGACACTACTCTAATGGAGCAGCGCTTGTTGAACTTGGAGTCTTTGGACGAAGATCATCGATCTTCCTTACAGAACAACGAGGCAACTAAAAAATGATCCAAGGCTACCTTTTATCACCATGTCAACCTTCACTCATTTCGTGAAGGTGACCTTGTCCTGGCTTATGACATATCTCATGATACCTTTGGCCATGGAAAATTTGAGTCACTCTAGCATGGCCCATACATTATCCAACATTGCCTCACCAAAGGCGCATACACCTCAGCCTCCCCTGAAGGCCTCTCTCTCAAAGAACCCGTCAATGGGTTATACTTAAAATAAATTTTATTCTTAAAAGTAGTCATTCTACTTTAGGTTCTTTTCTTTTCTAGTGTTTTTAATCTTTGTTTTCCATCCTTCACATCTAAACTATCAATTGTTCTCTTGAAAGATGCCTCCTCCACCAGCCTACCACTTCGGTTATGCTGACGACGCCAGCCGTTGGACACAAAATCTCGCTTCGGCTGCTTGGGCTCTCTACACCCCCTCACATGAAATGCTCCATTCGAGTGGCATATGTTTGGGTTCAGTGACCAACAACCAAGCTGAATACACCGCTGTCATTGTCCTCCTGGCCAACACCCAGCATCATCGTATTCGTCACCTTAGCGTCTTCCTCGACTCTCAACTAGTCGTTCTCTAGCTCAAAAATGTGTATCACGTCCGTGATCCTTGCCTCTTTCGCAAATACCCGTAGGTTAGACTTTTATCTTGACATTTTGATTCCATTACATTTACACACATTCCAAGACAATTGAATCAAATTACAGATAACCTAGATAATATTTTGTTAGACTGACATATATCACATCAAGCTACCTCTACATATACATAAACATATAACACAAACCTGTCACAGCATATATATAGAATAGATGTCATCAAAACATTAACCAAAAACCTGTAAACACCACATGGATCTCAAAAAGTATACTCATGTATATATAAAGGTCCACCGTGCCATTTGAATGTTTACATACAAAAAATATATATACAAGTATCCGCAGGCCAATGCAGCACCTTGGTACAAAATGGGCTCACCAGCCTATATACAAAAAAATAAATAAATATATGTACATCACATGCATTAGAGAACCCCTCATGGTGCCTCTAGTGCACCACTGCCTGCTCCTCCCTCAGGCAGTGGTGAACCACCACCACCTGCCCCAGGAGGTGGTGGTCCCCCCCCCCTGCCGGCCCCTCCTGCCCCGGCGGCAGTCGACTGGTCGTCAGCGCAACAACCACTGTTGTCTGTCGTACTATGGCCTGCCATGGTAGCAAAACCCCCACACATTGCTCCAGGAACGTCTCATCTTGGATACGTGACCATATGCCCTCAGGAACATACTGTAATACCGTCTCCAGACGACGACGTATGTCCTCAAAATCCGCTCTGGCCACCGTCGGAGGTGCATGTGATGGCCCAGCACCAGGGTCATCAAACCGACGCCTCCTCACTGCTCACTCGGGCTCAGTTGGTTGCACTGCGACATCATCACGCCGATGTCTCTCTCCCCATGATGGTCGCTTCGGTGCTCTCTGCAACTCCACCTCGCACCCGCAAGGTTCCACATCTACACATGCAAACAAACACTAGATAGTATCAGCATCTCTATCATATACATAAGGCCTGCTATCTCAAAAAACACAACACATACATATCAACCTCATCAAATCAACATACCTCGATGGTCAAAAACCTCCCCTGGAGGTAGCACCATATCCGGATCATCCCAGAAGTCAACCCTGGCATAGGGGTACCGAAGTATCACTTACGGCATCTGTCGCCATACCTACACCACCTCTGCGGTAAAAAAGTGGGCACCCTCACCACCACCATGACGCAGCAACATGGTCGACCACCGCCTCAATTGTGGCTCATGCACCCCAGGCGCACTCAATAGAATCCTCGGGCGCAACATCGACACCCTCTCCAGGAACCAAGCCACCAGGATGGACCCGAAGGTAAACTCCCCCGTATCAGTGGACCGACAGTGGTCCAACTGCGCCACCATCCTCGCATGTAGAGTCAGTCCCTAGGCGAACTGCTCACCAGCTAGTACTCTCCCCAGCACTAACAATTGGCCCCCACTTATCCGCTGGGTCACTAGTGACCCATATACTCTCATAATCATCACTACTATACAATGATGCGCCAGGGAATCTATAGACCCCATGATCACAACCGTTCGGGACATAAAGTTTAGACTTGAACAATATCTCCGACCAACAGTCGCTAGGCCCAGATCCCTCGGTAGCATTGGCTTCGTCGGTAGGGGAACTCCCCGAAACGGAAGCCCAGTCAAGAAGTACACATCCTCCACCGTAGTGAAGGGTATCTGCTCTCCTAGAACAAGGAAGCAGTGGAGCTCAGGACTCCACATCTGAATTAGGAACTGTAGGAGATACTCCTGTGCCCATATCAATGGGCACTCAAAGAACTTTAGCAACCCATAGGCTTCCAAAGTCACTCGCACACCTGGTTCCTCAATCACAACAACGTCTCGTAGCTGGGACCAATCTCGCTCTCGCCAACCCACTGGCATCGTGCAAATTGTCCACCTGCAACCACAACAAAGAGTCTTATATCAGCCCACGAGACCATCAACAACATCACAAAGATCAATTTACACCTATCAGCTTAGCCTCTAAGGTGCGGCTGTTTTAACCCACAGGCGCGCACACGTGCGCTCCTGTTTACTACATAGGAACGCACGAATGCGCGCCTATTAGCTACACAGGTGCGTTCTCAAACGTGCTTGTTACCTATCCAGGTGCGCTCTCAAGCGCGCCTGTTACCTACACAGGCACGCATTGGTGCGCACCTGTCCACACCACAGCTGCGCACAAATGCGTAGTTGTACAACTGACAGGCGCACACCTAGTGCACATCTTTAATTCCCTCAACAACACCCTCGTGCACATCTATTCGGTGGGCAGGCACGCATGTGTGCATGCCTACTTCTGGATTGTCTGCACATGTGGGGCCCACATCCCCAAAATCCCTCTGTACGACCCTTCGTACAACCCCTGCCCAAAAAATGAAATCCTATTTCTATGCAGGATGATCAAACTACTAACCTGACACTCGCTAATCACCAATCAGATGCCTCATCCTCTCTGGATCTCCAAATCACCTCTAAAAACTGCTCGTTCAGTCACTATTGCCGTAGGTACAAATGAGGTGGCAATATGGGCCCTACAGTTATATATAGGCATTTTTGCCAAACTTCCACTCACCATTCCAGGAGCCCACGGTGTCCATTTTTTGATCTGTCTTTAGCCACGGGATCAACATCCTATCACCTACATCACAACAGTCCCTGGGCCTCTTTTCATCCTGAGCCCCCGAGGAACCCTTTTTTTTTTCTACCCTAGTCAGGTACACATGTGCATATTCATGCTTATAAAATACATGCTCATATCTTCGATTCTCTTTAGATATTATTCACTTTGGGTATTTGGTTTTCATGTGTGCAGGTACTTGATCATCATACATCGGTACAACCCCTTCAGGTATATACTCAGCACTGGCATGTAGTCTTTCCCTTTGTATCACACTTACATTTCCAGTCACACCCTCTGACATTTTCCTCTAGGATCCCCATTCCTGGCTCTGCAGTACCCATGCCTCCATTTGCATCTTCGGTACTATCACCCGGTAGCATCCTTACCCACATGAGTTGTCCCATTCATAGCACCTTCTGACACTTTTGACACTCATGCTGTTTTTCAAAACCCTTTAGGGATGGGAGTCTCGATAGTCTTTCATCATGTCACGAATCAACCACATACTCCTCCTAATTTTTCTAGCTTTCCCACATGGACTCCCAGATTATCTCTTCATGGTTCTATTTTTTTCCTGCACCTCTGCAGTATCATGAACCCTCCATTTCATCCACAATCAGTTTTCCCATCTGCAAATCTCCCTTCATTTCCCCTACCTCATACAGAAAATCACCAATGGGCCCCCCACCCTTGATCAACTTTCTGAGAAAATTATGCCCTGCCTGGGCCACCCATATCACACTAGGGGAACCTGTTTCTGTATTTGTACATTTTCCCTTAAAATTATTCGTTATTTATTGTACAAACACCTTTATTTTCAGTCATTACATTACCTTTTTTGTCGTCACCTTTGGGCGACCTACTTTCCTCTTTTTGGCCAACTGTAACCCATGCCACCCTTGGTTGGGGCACTACTTTTCATCCACCCTTGCCAGCATCGTCCATATCTTCAGAGTACCCCACAGGTCACTTACCTCTGCCCTCTGAATTTTTTCACCTTGTCCCGCCTCTGACACAACTTATCCCCGGTCTTGTCGTCCCCCTGACACTCGACCTCATTGAACGGTTGTGACCACTTTTTCTCTCACACATACTCCAACCAAGGGAAGTCTTGAGTCTTCTCACATCTTGACTTCGTCCATGTACCCCTGCCACTTCCTCACCTTAGTAGATTTCATGGAGCCATTTGCTTCTGGGAGTCGCGTCCCCCTTTTTGTCGACATCAACACAGTTTCCAGACGCGCGACAACATCTTGATTCTCATTATCCACTCAATGAGAGATCTCAAATAGCACAGGGTGAAACACTATTGCTCCCTGTTGTCATTGACCCCCTTAACATTTGATGCCGACACTTTCTCATGTTACGGTGGGTCTTAATTTGTGACCATTGCAGTTAGTTCTTGTATTTTCCGAAGACCTCTGAACTTGGCAGGGCTATCAATGCCCATATCATCGCTGCTACTTATTACTGCGATCACTGCCTACTATTCATAGCATGTTCATTTGTAGAATTGTCTTTTTCCTATATCACGACCACCCCCAAGGGCGCTGCAGTTGTCTACACCAACACTTCAGTCATCTCTTTCTTCAAAGTTACATGACACGAGCATGGGGCATGCCCGCCTCGTTTGTACACAGTTTTCTATTTTTTCACACCTCATGGAAGGTCGGGTCCTACCAGTTCCTTTTTCCCTCCAACGGATCTCTTTGAACGATCCCACTATTTCTCTCTCTTACAACAACATTCTTAGTATAAGAAACATTGATGGATTTCGGCTATACGTATGCTCCTAACCTCATCCATCAGGGGGCATCTATTATCAGTGAAATTTCGTCAGCACATGGTTACAAGAACTCAGCATCGTCAAACAATGATGAAGTCATCCATGGACCTGAATTAATACCACAACATTAAAAAAGGTAAAAAAACTATACAAAGTAGTGAAAAATTGAAGAGCGCTTTGCAGACATTGGGCACGCACGCATGCACAGAACAAAAACGCAAAATTAGCGCACAGGCGCACAATGCGTGACTGTTAGCACAAAAATCCATGCACCTGCTAAACGACGCATTTATGAGAGTGGTTGGCTCCCCACCCACTTATGGTTCAGCTCCCAAGCCGATTTGACCCTCAAATCTGGACTGGATCCGACTGGTGGGCTGGTCAAAGACCTAATAATGCCCTAATTGGCCTCTTTTCACACTACAAAGCAGTTAAGCAATAACCCAAATGAATGCTATAAAAAGCCATGAATGCACCTCATTTTCTCAAGGAATTCAAAGTAATGTTATGCTGCCTCTATTATCTTTAGGACTCCATCCTTGTCAAGAGCATATTGGCACCATAGCATTGGACAATCCACCTCACACATTGAGTGGATTTGTAAAGAGTTATTTCATCACCATTTTCCATTTTTCTTTGTTGTAAGAAGAGCTAGCTAGTGAGGGTCCAAGAGCCTTCCCTTGGAGGAAGAAGGGACTCATAGTCCCCTTTCTTCTTGGTGCTTTGTTTTCACTAATAGATTAGCCTCAAACATTGGTGACATGGGTCTTTTGGTTCTTTTTGTTTCTATGTCCCTATGCTCATGAATTTAGTTTTTATTGCATCTCTTAGTTTAATTATTAATTGTATTTTTATTTTCTTTCCCTAACTCTTTTCTCTAGAGCTGTCCTGCTCAGCAGACCCAACTGAGCTTGCAAGCACCTCTGTTTTTCTCACCAAGGTGACGAAAGAGGCGCAACACCCATGGATAATAATACATATATTTGCAAGAATATATCAATTGGATAAGAAAGGAGTATTTCTATTAATAACTGATCAACATAAGTGAAACTATTACAGACTTCTATGTCGACACAATTTAGAACCAAGAAACCGAGTTTCTTCCAACTGGGTCCCCACCACTTCAATCCTCCACCAACGACAAAATCATATAATGGAGACAAAGAGGTTCTCCATTGAATAAGAGACGAGCTTAGGGGATGAACATTGAGTCCATACTTAAAGGACAAAGGGATGCAAACTCAATATGAAGTAAATAATTTCTCCAGAGTAACTTTGCTCTCAAAGTTGAATTCTCTCTTCTTTTCCATAGCTCAGAATTGGCTTCTTTATAGCCTTCAAAATGCAACTGAAGGGTTGAGTCAGAACATTTCCAGTATATGGAAGGCCAAGGATCAAAGATCTCCTGTCATGACATGGAAAACCAACATTTAATTTTGATTTTCTAGCACAAATCTCGATGTACGCGGGTTGTAGTGGAGCAGCCAGCATATACGCTTGCTGTATAGATTGCAAGGTTCGTACAAGTGGAAAAATATTTATTTTTATCTCTGGATTTTATCATCAGTGAAATTAAGTCTGCATGGGGGAATGGAATAAGGCCCTCTCTGCAAGATTGCATAGGGTGAGGAAAATATTTCTCTAACAGGGGGGGTGTAATAAACTTTGGCATGGTGAAGTGTGGAATATCAGTGCGTGATACAAAAATTGTGCGCGTAATATCAACGCGCGATACAAAAATTGCGTGTGAAATATCAACGCATGATACAAAAATTGTGCGTAATAGGTAAAAGTTCAAGAACCAAAATTGTGCACAGTGGATATTGGTGCGCGACACAGAAGTAGTGTGTGCAAGTTATTGGTGCGACAGAGAAGTGATGCACATTGGTTATAAGTGTGCAGTGCATGAATTACCTAGTGGTGTGGATGTGCATGTTAAATATTGGTGCACGGGTTGAAATTTGTGTGCACGAAGTCGTTTGTAGAGTTAAGAACAACAAAAAACCAACTATTTTCTGTGACGTTTTATATCATTTGAACGCCATCTTTTTGCAGTGCGTTTTTGAGGCCCTTAGGAGCGATTTTAGGTACTCGAAAATCACAAGAATAGGGTGTGCCAATGCACACTTTGTCCCTACATATCAAATAAAATAGCTCGGAAAGAGATTTCTAATGGTGTAAACCATTCGTCAAACAAATATTTTATGAGAAATTTATAACACAAACAATGGAGTGTAAATTTTAAGACCCAACCAACTTCAAAGAGCCATAAATTTCTTCTCTGGAATCAAATTGAAGCATAGGAGCAGTCAATGGAAAGATATTGTACCATAAAAGACAGTCCCAAAGATGAATTAAATTTATGGGCATGTTAAAAGTGCTTAATATGGAAAAGAACCCAGAAAGAGGTGAAACTTGGAAAGAGTGTCCAAAATATGTATATGATGAAACCCAATTGAGCTCCTACGAAAACTCCAATGGAGTAGGTGCGAAATTTCATAATTACAACATAGTTTTGCGCCATGTTGAAGGGTGAACATAAAAATTAATGGGCAATTTTCAAATAACCATAACTTTTTTCTCAAGAATCAGAGTTGAGCATGGGAGAAGGCGTTGGAAAGGTCTTGGACAATGGAATCTAAATATCCACCCAGAAAATTGATCTGGGAATTCAATTTTTAGGATATCAGAATAAATATTTCTGATATATTATTGAACCAAAATGGTTCATATTTCTCATGAAATTGTTGAAACAGTTAGCCTGATAAAGTTTTTGTGGCTGCACATTTTGCAAAGTTAACAAAAACTAGATCAGATTAGGATCAACACAGAGTCCAGAGTAAGGGAAGAGGCACAAGGAAATTACAACCAGGAATACGAAATCAGAGGGATAGATGGCCATTTGGGCATTGAAGGAACAATATCCAATGGACATGGAGAAGGAAGGGATGAAAACATGAATATGGTAGAGACCATTAAATTTGCAGAAGGATGTCCAAAGCTATAAAGCTGATAATGAAAGGAGTATGAGAGACAAGGAGAAACATGATGAATTTAACATGAAGTTAATGCAGAGCTTGAAGATAATAGAAAAGAAATTGGATAAGGAGAGTGGCTCAAGCAAATCAGGAAGTCATAGGTCTCTTGATGAGAAAAGAAGATCCATAAGTGTTAGTAGACATCCCCATCACTCCTCGAGGCATTCCAATAAGAAGGAAAATAGAAGCTCAAGTCCATCCCATGTCAGGAAGCATAAGAGGACTGGGGTGGATGAGCTGCGAGGAGAAATGAAGAAAATCAAACCTCCTACATTTGATGGTGAGCACAAGAAGGATGAACATGCAGAGACATGGTTGTTGGGCATGAGAAAGTATTTCAATTTCATAATTATTCCTCTCATGCAAAAGGTAGAATTTCTATCTATCAACTCAAGGGAAAGGCATCCATGTGGTGGGATCAGCTTGTGTAGGTGAAACACATTAAAGAGAAAAGTGTTACTTGGAGGGAATTCAAGAAGTATTTTGAGAAGAAATACTTGAATAAGAGATACTATGACAATAAAATGAAAGAGTTATTTGAACTCAAGCTTCGGAGTATGACCATAGATGAATATGAAAGATGGTTTTTAGAACTGTTGAAGTATGTCTCTTTCATCAAGGATGAGACAGTTAAGATTCAAAGGTATTTGAGTGGATTGCCATCATTTATCAGTGAAAAAATACAGTATGATGATCTCAAGACATTGGAGGATACCATAAGTCGAGCTAAATGGCTATATGATCAACAAAAATAAGGCCAACTTTCCAAAAATCTTGGGAAGACAATTTTTTTTTTAAGATGGATCAAAGGAAGAAGGGAATTAAACCATCATTCTTTAGAAATGGTCCTCAGGTACAACCAACTTCTAGAGAATCCATAACGATTGAGACAGGGAGTCAAAGACCAAGGCAACCACCTATTCAATGTTGGGGTTGTAAAGGATATCATATGTTTAGAGATTGTCCTCACAGAGGTGAAAAAGTGAGGACTATTCACAATGTACATCAAGCTGAAACAATAGAGGACATGGGAATAAATGTACCAAGGATCTATGCAGCCCTGGAAAAAAAGAAAGAAAAGTACCAGTCACATATGATTGAAGTAGAATGTATGATCAACAACCAAACCATTTCTATTTTAATTGATTCAGGAGATAGTCATAGTTATATATATCCTAATATGGTGGAAAGTTTGCATTTTCCAATAAGAAAGCATGAAAAATATTGGTTGGTGCATCTGGATACCGGAGCCAAAAGAAAATTTAATGAGACGGTTAAGTCATGTCTTATGGACATGAATGGGCTGAACATAAGGGTAGATTTGAACATCTTACCTTTAGGTTCCTATGAATGTCTAATTGGGATGGATTGGTTGGAACAACATCATGCTATCCTAAAATGTCATAACAAGGAATTTACTTGCTGGGATGAGGAAGGGAACCTAAGGAAAGTGTAGGGAATTCCCAGGGCAGTAACCATAAGAGAAATTTCAGCATTGCAGCTAAAGAAATGTTACAGAAAAGGGTGTCAATTATTTGCAGCTCATATGGAAGAGACACCTAAAGATAAGGTGACAAATTTGGAAGATCATGCATTCCTGAAAGATTTTGAAGATGTGTTCAAGGAGGTACCAGGACTACCCCCAAAGAGAGACATTGATTTCTCTATAAATATAATGCCTGGAGTAGCTCCAGTGTCAAAGACTCCTTACAGAATGAGTACACCAGAGCTGAAGGAGTTGTAAATGTAGCTTGAAGAAATTCTTAAGAAGGGGTATATATGCCCACGTGTGTCACCTTGGGGTGCCCCAGTCTTGTTCGTGAAGAAGAAAGATGGGACATTAAGATTGTGCATTGATTTCAGACAGTTGAATAAAGTGACTATAAAGAACAAGTATCCTCTGTCAAGGATTGATGATCTTTTTGATCAATTAAATGATGCAAAGATATTTTCAAAGATAGATCTCAGGTTAGGATACCATCAGGTAAGGATTAAATAAGAAGATATCAACAATACTGACTTCAGGACAAGGTATGGTCCTTATGAGTTCACAGTGGTTATCAAATGCACCAGTTGTTTTCATGTTCTTAATGAATGGTGTTTTTCGAGAATATTTAGACAAGTTTGTCATTGTGTTTTTGGAAAACATCCTTGTATATTCCAAGTCAAAAGAAGAGCATGAGCATCATTTGAGGATGGTGTTGCAAGTATTAAGGGAGCACAAGTTGTATGCCAAATTGAGAAAGTGCTCATTTTATCAGAAGCAAATTCATTATTTGGGACATATCATTTCGAAGGATGGGATAGCAGTGGATTCAGAGAATATAGAATCCATTAGAGAATGGTCATCGCCAAAGAATGTGACAGAGGTGTGATCATTCATGGGTCTTGCAAGCTACTATAGGAGATTTATTGAAGGATTCTGAAATACTGCACACCCAATCACTTCTTTACAAAAGAAGCATGTGAAGTTTCAAGGGACTTTGGATTGTGAAAAGAGTTTCCAACATATGAAACAATTATTGACAAGTTCTCCAATAATAAGGATTGTAGACCCAAATGAAGACTTCATTGTTTGCACATATGCATGTAAAGAAGGACTTGGTGAATTCCTCAGTCAAAATGGGTTTTTTATATGTTATGAATCAAGGAAGTTGAAGGAGCATGAAAGACACTATGCCACTCACGATTTGTAGTTGGAGTCCATAGTGCATGCCTTGAGGAAATGGAGACACTACCTCATGGGGAAAAGGTTTGAGCTGAGGAAAGACCATAATGGTTTGAAATATTTATTTGATCAACCAACTCTAAATGCTAGGCAAAGAAGATGGTTAGAATTTCTAAGTGAATATGACTTTGATATAAAGTAAATCAAGGTGAAAGACAACAAAGTCGTTGATGCACTCAAAAAAAGAGTGCATTAATTTCATGCTACAACCATTAGCATGTACCAATAAGATTTGAAAGACAAAATTATAGAGGTTTCCAAATTAGTTTTGCAATACACGGAATTAGTGGCAAAATTACAACAATGTATTTTGCAGTAGAAAATTGAGGAACACAAGCTAGATAATGATGGAATTGTCATGTACAGGGGAAAAATTTATGTACCAAGTTCTCATGAATTGAAAAATATGATATTGAGAGAAATGCACAATGTACCTTATGCTGGGCACCCAAGATATCAGAAAACTATTGCATATTTCAAAACCCAATATTATTGGCAAGGCATGAAGAAATAAGTTGTTGATTTTATTGTCAAATGTTTGGAATGTCAAGAAGTAAAGGCTGAGCATAGAAACCCAGCTGGTTTGCTACAACCATTACCCATTCCTGAGTGGAAATGAGAAGTGGTAACAATGTATTTCATCACCAAACTACCCAGAACAAACATGCAACATGATTCTATCATGGTAGTGGTAGATAAGCTTACTAAGGCTGCCCATTTTATTCCAGTTACGCTCACTCACAAGGAAACCAACATTGTTGATGTTTATATGAGGGAAATTGCTAGATTACATGGTATACCCAAGACAATTGTGTCTGAAAGAGATCCAAAATTTACCTCAAATTTTTGGAAAGGATTATTTAATGGGTTTGGAACAAAATTGAATTTTAGTACAACTTATCATCCATAATTAGATGGACAAACAAAGAGGGTGAATCAAGTGATTGAGGATATGTTGAGGATGTATGTGATGGATAAACCATCAAAATGGGAAGGCTACCTACACGTGGTATAGTTTGCTTATAACAATGGGTACCACACATCTCTAAAGATGAGCCCATTTGAGGCACTTTATGGAAGAAAGTGCAACACACCGGTAAGATGGGATAACCCAACAGATAGAGTAGTGGTTGGGCCATATTTACTTAGGGAAATGGAGGAACAAATGTTGAAAATAAAACAAAATTTAAAGGCTTCCCAAGACAGGCAGAAAAGATATGCTGATAAGGGAAGGAATCACAGGGAATTTAAAGTGGGAGACCATGTATTCTTGAAAGTGAAAGCCAACATAAGTTCCCTGAAGTTGGGAAATTGTTCAAAGTTGGCATATTGCTATTGTGGACCATTTGAGATCCTAGAGAGGATTGGTCTAGTAGCTTATATGATTGCATTGCCTGCATATATGTATGTTCATAATGTATTCCATGTATCATTACTCAATAAATATATACCTGACGCTAATCATATTATTGATTGGAATGTGATTCAGGTGGAGAAAGAATGCGCTTTTCAAGTGTATCCGGTACGCATTATGGACCGGAAAATCAAACATCTCAGGAATCGAGCCATAGGGCTTGAAAAGGTCCAATGGACCTCGTACGGTCCCAAGGACACTATTTGGGAGCATGAGGATACAATGTGGGCAGAATACCCACATCATTTTGAGGATTTTTGAAAATTTTGTTGTATGTGTTTACATAATGCACTAAGGACAATGCATAAATAAGGGGAGGGGATTGTAATATCCCGAGGCCAAACCTAATTGTAAATGTAAATGCAAATGTACTTAAGCTGGTGAGATGTTTGATATCATTTTTTTATGCACCTTTCATGGCGTAGTGCACAGATGTACTGTGCAATAAAATGATGAAGTGTGCACATTCCAGGATACCACACACAACATCATTAAGTGTGTGCAATATTGAGGATAGTGAGACTTTGTATATATGCTATGTTTTATAGGCTGGTGAGCTAGTATTTTGATAATTAGGTCAGAGAGCCTAGATGTTAAAGTCCAGTGCGCCTATTTTTGTATATGTCTCATCATTAATATAAAATACATCGTTGCACACAGATCGAACACGATAAAAGAGTATGGGGGAATAAACTCCACTAGTTAGGGAAAGGGTGGGGGATAAAATTTAAGGAAAATGGACTAAACTAGGGAGCTTAAGTCAAAAAGGAATATTATATTAATATTCCTTAAAGTATAAAGTATGGATAATTATTTTATCCTAAGTTCTAAGGATGGGGACAAGTGGGCCAAAGTAGCTCCCAACATGACAAGTGTCAAGTTGGGGACATGAATACATATTGTTTGGACTTAGCGCATTCTCAATCATTCCTTCTATCATTCAACCATTCCATGAAAATTCACATAGTCATTGAGATATCCCCCATACTTTCATTTCACTGTACCTGAACCTATATCCGGAGCCATATCTATTTGGTTTGCTAGATTGAAGAAGTGAGTTGTCAGGCCCGTGGGATATTGAAGAGGCGAGTTATCAGGCCTGTGAGAAATTTCTCTATGGGTGAGAGAATTGTTGGGAATTGTTTTCCCAAAGGTGCTAAAATGCAACTACAGGGCTCTGAGACTTCCTGTCCAGCCAATTGTTGAAGACCGAAAATAAAGTGGGGCAGCCGAAGGACTATTGAACGAAGAAGGGGCACACTTCCTAGGGTGAGATAGGCATGTGGGGAATGAGGGTCTGTAGGCTGTTAGTTTGAGTTGGAACCTATGAAAAAGTCTTTCTTGTTATCTATGAACCATTAGCTTGGTTAGGAATCCCTTTAACTGGGTGGAGTTTAGTCTTAGCTCGGGGGAGACCCAATGTTGAGAGTGATGAGCAGTGTGGTATAAGGATGGGAGGTTTGTGGAAGGTCTACACGTAGTTGGTGATATTATTACAAAGATAAGTGTCAACTGTGTGATAAAGTTACATGTTACGATGTCATTTACGTGTTTATTTTTATCGGTTTACCCTATGTGTGTTTATAACTGTATTTATATTTATGGGTATTGCCTGTATATGTTTACTATTATTTTAGTATGAACCCATGCATTTACAAAATGTATTTGTTTGTTTACATTTTATATATAATGTTCCACAAGATTTCTATGTGTATGTATTTTAATTGCATGCAATTCGAAAAACTTATGTGGCATAGCTCAGTTGGATGCTAGGTATGTTACAATATGTTCCACAGAGAGAATAAAAGTGTTCTCTCATGTATCGTGGCCCAGCTTTGGTGGTCGTGGATGTTACAGAAAGTAATGGGGCTGAGCACAAGCACTGCTTCAAATCATCGAATGCGTGTTGTTGGGACTGACCCCACACAAATTGTTCCTTATCACCACCCTTGGTTATTTGGCTGAGGGCGCATGCAATATGGGAGAATCCCAACACAAACCCCCAGTAGAAATTGGCAAGGCCCAAGAAGCTCCAAATCTCATTGAGTGTGGTTGGGGCTGGCTAGTCACGAATGACTTGGATCTTTGTTGGATCCACATGTATTCCATGTTGATCAATGATGTATCCTAGGTAATGGACCCTGTCCATGCAAAAGGAGCATTTTTCCAAGTTGGCGTATAGCTTGTGCTGTCATAGGGTGTGCAAAACCTACTGAATATGCTGCAAGTGTTCTTCCCAACACTTGTTGTAAATGAGGATGTCATCTAGATACACCACTACAAAATTATTGGTGAATGGTCACAGGATATCTTCCATCATCCTTATGAAAGTGGTTGGAGCATTTTTCAAACCAAAGGGCATGACCAACCATTCAAAAAGGCCTTCCTTTGACTTGAAGGCAGTCTTCCATACATCTGTCTATTCTATCGAGACTTGGTTGTAGCCAAATTTCACATCAATTTTCCTAAAGTATTTGGCTCCTATGAGTTGATCAAGGAGGTCGTTGATTCAGGGAATTGGGTATCAGTTTTTGACTGTGATTTTATTCAGGGCCCGGTAATCAATGTAGAGTCACTAGGTTCCATATTTATTCTGTACCAGTATGATTGGGCTCTTGCAAGGTGATGAGATGGGACAGATGTGCCCCTTGTGGAGCAGTTCCTGGATCTATCGTTTGATCTCCTCATTCTCTAAAATAGAGCAGCCATAGACTGGCCTATTGGACAATGATGCACCATGGGTCATATCGATGGGGTGCTTGACCTGATAGTGCAGAGGTACCCTAGTAGGTGAGGAGAATATATCCAAGTATTCTTCGACCACCTTATCTACTTACTTCTACTGTGTGGATAGGTCGGCCGTAGAGACTCTGGATGTGGCTGTGATCTTTCACTCATTCCAAGAGCAAATCATGAAGAATAAAAACTTCCCCATCTAAGATATGACCTTCTTGCATTTCTTGGTAGAGATCAAGAAAATAGCACTAGGTGGAATTGCCTTGGGTATCCTGTATAATTTCTTGTTCAAAGTAATAATAACACTACGAGGCCTAGACTCATATACAACATGACGTTTCCATAAATAAGGTTGCCCCAAAAGAAAATAAAAAACTTCAAGAGGAGAAACATCACACAATACCTCATCTTTGAAGGGCTTGATGTCATATGACAGTCGACAGTGTTAGCTGACGTGAAGATCGCTTCTTTGGTGGAGACATCCAATGGTGTAGGGTTGTAGGTGTGACATTGTCGGTAGGGCCAACCACTTGAAAACCTTTTCTAAGATGAGGTTCTTATAGATACTACTATCAATGATGAATTGTAGCAGGGTGCCTTTTACCCACATTTTTGAATGGAAGAGGCACTCTCCTTCTTCTGTCTCGTCTGTTTCATCAGGCTGGAGATTGGTGGTAGCAACAGTGGCACTGGGTTCCACGCCAATGATCCGTCTTCCCCCTTCTAGTTCTAAATTAGAGTCAAAACCCGCATCTTATTAAGAGGCTTTCACATCAGCCTCTAGCGATGACTTTGAGCAGTAGTCAGTAGTGGCATGCTAAGGGCTCTTATGGATGTCACACCACTTCTCGGTATCTTTCTTTGTCTTTTAAGTGTCCTTATTTGCTTGTGCCTTGGAATGGTTGTCATGATATTGTCCATCTTTGTTATGTCCTTTTTTATATGTGTTGGGGCCACCCTTTCCTAGCTTTGGCTGTGAGAGGTTCCCGGGCCCAAATTTCTGTATTTTTTGTTTGAGCTTTTGCTCGATTTTGATGGCATATCAGTAGGCCGCACCCAAGGAAGAGATGTCCATAAATTCCATTTCGGTATGGATGTGTCTATGTAGAGAACCATGATACTTGAGCATCGTATGTCTCTCTGAATTTTTGATACCCATCTTGATGCGCAAGGTATGGAAGATATTTGTGAACTCTGGCACTGCTTGGTCTCTTTCTTGTCGTAATGTCGTCCATTTGGTATACAAGTCGTCATAACTTCCAACAAGGTAGTATTCTTCCTTAATATCATCCATGAAGGATTCCTAGGTGGTTGTGACTGTAAATAATGAGGGTTCCTCTACTTCCTTTTGCTCACAGAAAGTTTCCAACCAATCTTTGACATGGGGAACGACTTTGAGGAGTGAAAAAGTAGTCTTTTCTCTATTTGAAAAGTTATGGATAGAAAGATACCCTTCTAGTAGATTCCACCACTTGTCTACACCATCTGCATATATATAACCTTCAAATAAATAAATATCAAAGTTTATTTGTACCTTGAAAGGGGTGGTGCCTCCGCTCGAAGAATATGCGTCACCTGTTTGTAGTCACCGAAGGATTTGCATGAAACTATCCATCATCTCATTCCTCTGTTGCATGAGGGCTTCCTCAAGAAACATTTTGAAAGGATCTCATGCCCCATCATATTTATTTTCTCCTGCCATGAGAGGTCGCTTGGCTGTGCGATAGATTTGTTCCTAAAGAGAAACAAGCTCGAGACCCAATTCTTTGTACTCTGACCTCGTTGGGGACATGCATTAAGACGACAAGGAGCAGACCACTCCGATACCACTGATCTAGATTTTATGATTAGAATGAAATGACTATATATTATTAATAGATTCTTAACACAGAATAACAGAGATACATTAAAACTGATTTTCTATTCAACAAGGAAATAAGCTGAAACTATAAAATGCAGCGGAAAACAAGCTTGCTGGAATGGTGGGAGATTATCTATGAGAAGAGATGTGATAGTTGCACTAATTTGCAAGAAGATGATTACAATAAGGCTATGAAGGCCCTTTTACAATAAACAGGAGTTTCAAAAACCCTATACATCCAAAAACCTAACCCTAGGAGATGAAGCACCAAAATTCATGTGGGCCTCGTTTGGGTAAGTCAATACATCAACTTCCCGGGGTCGTAACTTTTGCATACAATTTCTGTTTTAGGCGTACGATAACCTGTCGGAGAGATATATCTGAGGACTACAAATGTTGATGGAAATTTGATATTTAACTTTAGTGAATGGAAGATACCCCAAAAAACGTTGTTTAGGGCCTCAAAACGGCTCCAGAAGTTCAGGACTTGAAAAACTGCTACAAATAGTAAATTACCAAAATTGCTAGAAAGTTGTTTTGAGCCAGCTGGAAAAGGTGGGTGTCCAAAGATATCCACTTGGATCAATCCTCCCTCCTTAGGGGGTGGAAGGTCATGGATTTTGTGAGCTTGGTGTCCAACAGTGACCAGAGGCTTGACCAGAATGTGTTGAGAAATCAACTATCCCGATCTGAGACAATGGTTTGTAGGATTCCAAAATATACCTAGATTCATTCAAAGAAGATCTTGGCAGTGGTTTTTGATGTGATTCTCTTCTCTCAGGAAACCAAAATCACCATCTTAGAAAAGAGATCAACAAAAACAAAATCACAGTCATTTCCCCACTTGGTGGATGGGAGGCCCGACATGTAGTCCCTTGAGATGGATTCCCATGGCCTGTCAAGAGTAGGAAGAGGGGTGTATAGGCTATGTTTCTTATTGGTCAGTTTGGAAATAGAATAGGCAGTGCAGGACCTGATATACTTGCTGACCTTTTGTCGAAGTTTTAACGAGTAGAAATGATTCTATAGCATTGCCACTGTCTTTTTGACGCCGAAGTGTCCTGCCACCCAACTGTAGTGGGCTTCCTAGATCAGCTTCACTTGCTCACTTTATGGAATGTAGTTATTGCCCAGACAACACAACAACCCATCCTGATGATGGAAATTATCGACAACTGCATTTTCACCCAACATTTGGTGGGTGGTGGTGATGTCTGTGTCTGTCTCCTAGAGTTGGGGCCATCCAGAGGTCTCATGGCCGCAATAGTCTAGCATTGTGGTGAGTTCCACAACTTGTGGTATACTAAGGCAATAAATGACATGATTGGTGCTTCCTATTTTATACTTGATGTTGATTTGGAATTGTTGTAAGTATGTGGACCACTTTTGATGGCGATCATTCTGTAATTTTCCTTGTGTCTTCATGAACTGCAGTGGCTTATGATCAGTGTGGATGACTATCTCCTTCCCAAGAATGTAATGTCTCCACTAGCGGCAGGCTTGCACAATGGAGTACATTTCTTTTTCGTAAGTAGGGTAATTACGGAAAACATCTGATAGTGTATCACTATGATAGTCCATGAGGTGGTCGTGCTGAGTGAGAACAATGCCCACAACATAGCCTAAAGCATCTGTCTAATCTCAAAGGGATTCTACAATTTTGGTAGTGAAAGTACTAGGGATGAGCACAAGCACTGCTTCAAATCATCGAACACTTTTTGTTGTTACCGAACCCACACAAATTTTTCCTTACCACCACCCCTGTTATTTGGCTGAGGGCCCATGAAATATGGGAGAATCCCAACACGTACCTGCGGTAGAAATTGGCAAGGCCCACGAAGCTCCAAAGCTCAGTGAGTGTGGTTGGGGCTGGCCAATCATGGATGACTTGGATCTTGGTTGAATCCACATGTACGCCATGCTGATAAATGATGTAGCCTAGGTAATGGACCTTGTCCATGCCGAAGGAGCATTTTTCCAAGTTGGTGTATAGCTTGTGCTGCCGCAAGGTGTGCAAAACCTACTGAATATGATGCAAGTGTTCTTCGCAAGACTTGTTGTAAATGAGAATGTCATCTAGATACACCACTACAAAATTATTGGTGAATGGTTGCAGGATATTGTAAATCATCCTCATGAAAGTGGCTGGAGAATTTGTCAAACCAAAGGGCATGACCAACCATTCAAAAAGGCCTTCCTTTGAATTGAAGGTGGTCTTCCATACATCTGCCTATTCTATTGAGATATGGTGGTAGATAGACTTCATATCAATCTTCCTGAAGTATTTGTCCCCCATGAGTTGATCAAGGAGGTCGTCGATTCGAGGAATTGGGTAGCAGGTTTTGACTATGATTTTATTCAGGGCTCGGTAATCAATGCAGAGTCACCGGGTTCCATCTTTCTTCTGTACCAACATGATTGGGCTCCTGCAAGGTGATGAGCTAGGATAGATGTGCCCCTTGTAGAGAAGTTCTTGGATCTATCACTTGATATCCTCATTCTCTAACATATAGCGATGATAGTCTGGCCCATTGGGAAGCGATGCATCAGGGGTCAGATTGATGGGGTTCTTGATCTGATAGTGCAAAGGTACCCCGGTAGGAGAGGATACGATATCCGAATATTCTTCGATGACCTTATCTACTTGCTTATGATGTGTGGAGAGGTTGACCACAAATTCTTTGGATGTGGCTATGATATTTCTCTCATTCCAAAAGAAAATCACAAAGAAGACAAACTTCCCCATCTGAGAGATGACCTTCCTGCATTGCTTGGCAGAGATCAAGAAAATAACACTAGGTGGGGCTGCCTCGTGTATCCTGTACAATTTCTTGTCCAAAGTAATAATAACACTACAAGGCCTAGAATCATATACAACATGACATTTCCATAAATAATGTTGGCCCAAAAGAACATCACAAACTTCTAGAGGAGCAACATCACACAATACCTCATCTTTGAAGGGCTTGATGTCGTATGACATTCGACACTGTTGGCTGACACAGAGATCACTTCCTTGGCAGATCCATCCAATGGTGTAGGGTTGTGGGTGCGACGTTGTCAACAAGGCAAACCACTTGAAAACCTCTGCTGAGATGAGGTTCTTCTGGCTACCGCTATCAATGATGAAGTGCAGCAAGGTGCCTTTTACCCACATATGTGAATAGAAGAGGCACTCTCCTTATTCTGGCTCATTTGGTTCATCAAGGTGGAGCTTGGTGGTAGAAACAATGGCACTGGGTTCCACATCAATGATCCATCTTCCCATTTCTAGTTTTGACTCATAGTCAGAACCCACATATTATTCAGAGGCTTTCACATCGGCCACCAACGACTGCTTTGAGCGACAATCAATAGTTTTATGCCAAGGGCTCTTATGGAAGTCACACCACTTCTCGATATCTTTCTGAATTTATGGTGTCCTTCTTTGCTTGCTTCTTTGTTCTGTGGGTTGGGGCCACCCTTTCCTGGCTTTTGTTGTGAGGGGTTCCTGGCCCCAAATTGCAACGTCTTTTGTTTGAGCTTATGCTCAATTTCAACAACATATCGGTAGGCCGTGCCTAAGGATGAGATGTCTAGAAATTTCATTTTGGTCTGGATGTATCTATGCAGAGAACCACGATACTTGAGATCCAAATGTCACTCTGAATATTTGATACCCATCTTGGTGCACAAGGTATGGAAGATATTTGTGAAATTTGGCACTGCTTGGTCTCTTTCTTGCTGCAATGTGGTCCATTTGGTATACAAGTCATCATAAATTCCAACATGCTAGTATTGTTCCTTAATAGCATCCCTAGAGGATTCCCAAGTCATCATGGATATAAATAATGAGGGTTCCTCTATTTCTTTTTTCTCACAGAAAGTTTCCCACCAATCTTGGACATGGAGAACAACTTTGAGGAGTGAAAAAGTAATATTTTCTCTATTCGAAAAGTTATGGATAGAAAAATACCCTTCAAGTAGGTTCAACCACTTGTCTACACCATATGCATCTATCTGGACTTCAAATATAGGAACATCAAAGTTTATTTGTACCTTGAAGGGGGCAGTTCCTCTGCTCTAAGAAGATGCGTTGCCTGTTGGTAGCCGCTGAAGGATTTGCACAAAACTATCCATCATCTCATTCCTCTGTTGCATGAAGGCTTCCTCAAGAAACATTTTGAAAGGATCTCATGTCACATCATCTTTCTTTTCTCCTGCCATGAGAGGTCTCTTGGGCATGCGAGAGCTTTGGTCATCAAGAGAAACAAGCTCGAGACCCAATTCTTTGTACTCTAACCTCGTTGGGGACATGCATTAAGACGGTAAGGAGCAGACTGCTCTGATACTAGTGATCCAGATTTTATGAGAAGAATGAAATGACTACATATTATTAACAGATGCTTAACACAGAATAACAGAAAAACTGATTTTCTATTCAACAAGGAAATAAGTTGAAACTGTAAAAGGCAACAGAAAACAAGCTTGCTGGAATGGTGGAGGCTTATCTCTGAGAAGAGATGTGATGGCTACACTCATTCACAAGAAGATGATTACAATGAGGCTTTGAAGGCCTTTTTATAATAAACAGGAGTGTCAAAAACCCTAGACATCTAAAAACCTAACCCTAGGAGATGAAGCAACAAAATTCATGTGGGCCTCATTTGGGTAAGTCAGTACATCAACTTCCCGGGGTCATAAATTTTGCATACGATATCTGTTTTTGGCATACGATAGCCTGTTGGAAATATCTATCCGAGGACTACAACCATCAATTAAAATTTCATGCTGAAAATTTCCAATTGCAAGATACCCAAAAAAACGTTGTTTAGGGCCTCAAAACGGCTCTGGAAGTTCAGGACCTGAAAAACTGCTAAAAATAGTAAATTAACAAAATTGCTAGAAAGTTGTTTTGAGCTAGCTAAAAAAGGTGGGTGGCCATTGATATCCACCTGGATCAATCCTCCCTCCTTAGGAATAAATGGTATCCATTTCGTTGAGTTCCCCTATGAGACAATGAAATTTCTGGTGAATTTGGCCCTGGGTGAGCCACTTGCCTTGGTGCAGGAGCTGCCCTGCTTTGACGACTCGATAAAGATGGATCCTTTACTGTCAAGTGTCCTTGATCCATGTGTCCAAAATCTGATCATTGGATTCCTGTTGTATGCGGTCGGACTTGATCTCTGTTGGTGTCAGTTGTTCTACTATGTCTGAGGTGTCCAATAATGATGGGAAAAAAGGCTGAAGGAGGTCCACGTTGAACACCGGGTGCAGGCCAAGGAAAGGGTGAATGTTGAGCTCAAAATAATTATCCCCCACATCCTTGGTGATGGTGTATGACCCATAACTAAGTGGGTGAAGCTTTTGATGGGGTCCTGTAAGGCGTTCTTTCTGCAAGTGCAACCAAACTTTGTTGCCCACTTGAAACTTATGTGGCACCCGATGTTGATCATGGCACTACTTCTACTTGCCATTGGACTTTTGCAGGATATCTTGAAGTTGTTGGTGGATGTAATGGATCCTCTCAATGAAACGTGTGGCTTTTTCAGCTTCAGTTGAAGCAGGAGATGAGTTGGTCGAGGTGACCGCAAGGGGAAGTGCAACATCTATGGTACCCAATGGTTGGAATCCCAACCCCACCTGAAAGGGGTTATGGTCGGTTGAGCTATGCAGGGCTCAGTTATAGCTATGATAGACATAGGTAAGACTCTCATCCCATGTGAAGGGGTTCCTAGAATTATAGATGCGCAGGCTATGCATGATCATTTGATTTACAACCTTGGTTTGGCCATCTGTCTGGTGAGCTTGGTGTCCAATAGTGACCAGAGGCTCAATCATAATGTGCTGAGAAATTGACTATCTTGATATGAGACAATGGTTTGTGGGATTAAAAAACGTACCCAGACTCGTTAAAAGAGGATCTTGGGAGTGGCTTCTGCTGTGATGCTCTTCTTGCAGGAAACCAGAATCATCATCTTAGAAAAGCGATCAACAACCAGAAAAACACAGTCAGTTCCCCGCTTGGTGGATGGGAGGCCTGACATGTAGTCCATTGAGATGGATTCCCGTGGCCTATCAAGAGTAGGAAGAGGGGTGTACAAGCCTTGTTTCTTAGTGGTCGGTTTGGAAATACCACAGGAAGTGCAAGACTTGATATACTTGCTAACCTCCTGTCAAAGTTTCAACCAGTAGAAATGTTTTTGTAGCATCGCTACTATATTTTCGATGTTGAAGTGTCCTGCCACCCGACTGTAGTGGGATTCTCGTATCATCTTCGCTCACTCACTTGATGAAATTAAGATATGGCCTAGATGACACAACAACCCATCTTGAAGATGGAAATTATCGACAACTACGTTTTCACCCAACATTTGGTAGGTGGTGGCGATGTTCGGGTCTGTCTCATAGAGTTGGGGCCATCCAAAGGTCTCATTGCCACAAGATTCTAGAAATGTGGTGAGTTATGCAACTAACAATCTACTAAGGAAATCAACGATGCAGTTGTTGCTTAGTGTTTTATACTTGATGTTGAGGTGGAATTGTTGTTAGTATGTGGACCACTTTTGATGGTGATCATTATGTATTTTTCCTTGTGTTTACATGAACTTTAGTGGCTTATGACCACTAATGGATGACTGTCTCCTTCCCAATAATCTAATGTCTTCATTGGTGGCAGGCTTGCACAATGGAGTACATTTCTTTTTCGTAAGTAGGGTACTTATGAACAACATCTGATAGTGTCTCACTATGATAGGCCTCGGGGTGGTCGTGATGAGTGAGAATGATACCCACAACATAGTCTGAAGCATATGTCTTGATCTCAAAGGGTTGTTGTAGGTTTGGTATTGAAAATATTGGGGATGAGCACAAGTGCTGCTTCAAATCATCATATGATTATTGTTGGGACCAACCCCATGAAATTTTTTCCTTACCACCACCCATGGTTATTTAGATGAGGTCCCATGAAATATGGGAGAAACCCAACCTGTGGTAGAAATTAGCAAGGCCCAAGAAGCTCTGAAGGTTAGTGAGTGTGGTTGGGGATGGCGAGTCATGAATGACTTGGATATTGGCTATATCCACATGTATTCCATGCTGATCAATGATGTAGCCTAGGTAATGGACCCTGTCCATATGGAAGGAGCATTTTTCCAAGTTGGCGTATATCTTGTGCTGCCACAGGGTGTGCAGAACCTGCTGAATATGTTGCAAGTGTTTTGTCCAAGACTTGCTGTAAATGAGAATGTCATCTAGATACACAACTACAAAATTATTGGTGAATGTTCATAGGATATTGTCCATCATCCTCATGAAAGTGGCTGGAGCATTTTTCAAACCAAAGGGCATGACCAACCATTCAAAAATGCCTTCCTTTGACTTGAAGGCATTATTCCATACATTTGTTTGTTCTATCGGGACCTCGTGCTAGCCAGACTTTAGATCAATCTTCCTGAAGTATTTCCCCCCCATGAGTTGATCAAGGAGGTCGTCAATTCGGGGAATTGGGTACTGGTTTTTTTACTATGATTTTATTCAGGGCTCGGTAATCAATGCAGAGTCTCCAGGTTCCATATTTCTTCTATACGAGCATGATTGGGATCCCGTAAGGTGATGAGCTGTGACAAATGTGCCCCATGTGGAGTAGTTCTTTGATCTGTCTCTTGATCTCCTCATTCTCTAACATACAGCGATGATAGATTGACCCATTGGGAAATGGTGCACCGGGGATCATATCGATGGGGTGCTTGACCTCATAGTGCAGAGGTACCTAGGTAGGTGAGGAAAAGATATCCAAGTATTCTTCAACAACCTTATCTACTTTTTTCTATTGTGTGGAGAGGTCGTCTGCAGACACCCTGGATGTGGCTATGAATTTTCGCTCATTCTGAGAGTGAATCATGAAGAAGACAAAGGTGGGTGGCCACCGATATCCACCTGGATCATTGGATGAGAAGGAGGAGCAAGTACTACGTTTCATAGATGAATTAGTAACAAATTATTTAGTAGAGTTGTTAGAGGAAACAATTTTGTAGAAGCATTCCAAAAATACAATATAGGGGAAACACAACCTTTGGAATATTGGGTTGAAAGGACAACTTCTAGGAAAATCAAAATGCTACTCCAATGAGAAGGAAGAGGAAAATATTCCTCACCTCATTCAGTAAATATTTTGGGGACCAAAATCCTCCCTAAATGGAAATGTATGATCAAAATTGAATCATTATATTATTTTTCATCTATCTCGATGCTTTTAGGGTGGAAAAAATTGGAGGAATCAACTTATAGGGTCATTTTAGTGGAAGGTATCAATTTGGAAAATTTAGGTCGAAAACCATCTAAAATATTCCAAATCAATTTTGAGGCATGAAATTAACTTTTTCTTGGATCTAATTCCTACCTCTATATAAATATTCCATATTATACTCTTCCGTACCTTTCCAATGGTGCATCAAATTCCTCAATCAATGTTTGTATGTGAAATTTATGCCTCTCACAAGTTGATCTACCATGTTGACCACCATGGTACGAGAGAATGCAACATAAACCCATATTACTAATGCATATGGGGCTATCCACATGATTAATTTCAAGAATGTTATATAAGTTCCTAAACCTTATCACAATTGAGGGTTGATCAAGTCAAAACCAAAACCCTAGATTGCTATTAGACTATGTTAAATATTGGTCTACCAAGAGGAGAAAGGGTTCCATTATTTATCATTGTATTTATTCCATAGTTGATTAGATCACATAGGAGTGTTATTTTGAGAGAATAAAAAATGCTCAGGATAGATCCCATAGGATCCATGTAGGCCATAGTTTCAATGACAAATCCATAGAGAGTGCCTCATTTTTTGTACTTTCATTTGAAGAAAAGAGAGCACAACGACCTCACCTTCTAGTTGGGTTTTCTCTAATCTATAAATTTAACAAGAATAGAATATAATGAAAAACAAAGTGCATTGTAAAGGTGTGGGAGATAAATTGAGACATGGTGCATATATAGGAGAAATCATAATATCTTGCATCGAGTGGAGACATAGTTCATATAGAATATATATCATGGGAGTTCCTAGGGTGTTGATAAGACTTGACGAAAATAAACTCAATAAGATAAAGTGAAAAGTAAGGTTATATATATCTCCCCTTCCCTCTCCCTCTAACTATATCCTCTCCATCTTTGTTAGGTATCTAGAGAGATAATGGGGGGCCCAGGGCCCATAGTGGAGGCCATTCAATGTAAGGTGTACTAGGTCCACTATAGTATTAAATAAGGCCCATTATGGTAGTTAGCTAAATATAATAAATGTATGAGGATTTGTGCTTCTAGAAGGTTCCTCTAGAATGTTCTTAGGTGGTTGGTTGAACTATATAAAGGGATTCATGCAATGTAATGATATATGAAGAGAATTATTGTATTTGGAGTGATATATCAATAGGAGGATGCCCCCTCGAAGGGGTAAGTGAATAGGATATGATCCCTTCCATAAGAGGATCCATTGTATGGTGTTGCCATACCTCAAGGGTTTTCTTATAATATAAGTGTGGTTATTCTATATTTCTCTGTGGATATATTGTGTATTTAGTGTTTTTGGTGATTGTATTTGTCTATATACTCTGGTTCTTAACAAGTGGTATTAGAGCACTTTCCTTGGCAATAAGTGTGGGAAAATTGTTTTTTATTTTCATTTTTGCAGAATGTTTCAGAGAAGAAAAAGAGTGCCACAACATTCTAGATAATTTATATATATTTGTGTGAAAAATTTGAAGAAACAGGTTGTATATATGAGTTTCTCTCATTAAAAAACCCAAGTTAAAAAAAAGATCATCTGAAATGGAGTCTGGGAAGTCAATATATAAAAATTTTAAAATATGCAATTCTTCGAGCTTTTTTCCGTGGACGATGGCACAATTTTTTGATTTATGTAGTAGATGGAGGCTGAATTTGCACAAAAAAATTACATATTTGATTTTCTCCCACAATTTCACCCAATTTAAAAAAAAACGTCCAAATCAGAGCTCGAGAAGTGAAGATATCGTTGATTTAAAATCAACCATTTTTGGGGGTTTTCTTTATGGCAAAGGAACTGCAGAGTTCATAACTTTTCACAGAGTGATTAGATTGATACCATATTAGTTCCCTTGGATAGAAAATATTTACATATTTCTTTTGGTATCTTATATGTGGTGTTTCCCATGGATATCCACTTTCAATCCCTCATGTCCCTATAATGCAAAATGGAAGCCTCCAACAAAGAATTTCAACGCGATATATTAGGAATCTCATATACATTGAAATATCAAGACAATATACTAAAGAAATATATTCTTTCTAAGATTACGAGGAATATTGTGAGTATTGGTATATGGACAATTGTAATCTCTGGGATGATAACTACTTTCATATTTTATTTGATGACTATACTCCACCTTCTGTAGACAACATCAATATGACAAATCAAGAGCCATTTATGATTACCAATGTTCGTCCTTCATATTCTACAATGGTATTGTTTCTTCCATATTCAGATTTGACCCTTTACCACTATGTGGATGGATATTCTTATTTGGATCCACAAGATAGGTGTCAATATTTGGAGCATCATTTTCAGTGTGTTATTGGGTATTGATATCTTCCGCATGGATTTCACCTGAACACTTGGACATGGGACCCTTGTTTACAATGGCAGTTGTACTACTTCAACATGGTGGCTTTCATTTCTCAATGGGACCCTAGTTCTCTAGTCTACTTCAGCAGTATATTCCACACTTATCCATCGGACCCTAGTATATGGTTGTACACCAAACGTTGAGGACAATGCTTTCATTAGGGGGATGGAATGTTAGGTAGCTAGAGAGGTAGTAGGGGGCCCTAAGGGCCCATATTGGAGGCCATTCAGTGTAAGGTGGAATAGGTCCACTATAGTATTAAATAAGGCCCATTATGGTGATTAGATAGATATAATAAATGTAAGAGGACTTCTACTTCTAGAAGGTTCCTCCTATAGAATGTTCTTAGGTGGTTGGTTGCACTATATAAAAGGGTTCATGCAATGTAATGAGATATGAAGAGAAGTATTATATTTGGATCAGTATATCAATAGGAGGATTCCCCCTCAAAGATGAAAATGAAAAAGAGAGGACCCCTTCCATAATAGGATCCATTGTATGGTGTTTCCCTACCTCAAGGGTTTTATTATAATAAAAGTGTGTTTCTTCTATACTGCTCTGTGGATATATTGTGTATTCAGTATTTTTGGTGATTATATTTGTATATCTAATCTGGTTCTTAATAATCTCTCCATCTCTTCCTCCCACTGTCCCCTCCCTACCTTTTATAGGATACTTCAACTTACCTTTCAATCTCTTGAACTTCTTATCAACTTCTCAAATTGACTCCCATAGGTTTTGTTTGATTTCTATCATCTCATTCATGTATTAATATTATAAACTTGGTCACTAGAATTCATTGATTAGTGACTTATTCACATCTGTGATGGTTGTAGGTGCTCATTGTGGAATGTTTACTATGCATCCCATATACCAGTCTAGTGAGCGGTCTCTGAATGTCATTGGAAGTTGCACTAATTTGGTATCTTCATTTGTGATCTCCTTAACATACAAAATATTCTCACATATAAATAGGTGCTTCTCTAGGTCCTATGACTTTTCTCCATGAAAATATGGTAACTGAATAGTTGTATTTGCTCCTACCATTGTGAATTTTGTTGTACTACCACCTCCATGTGGTGTAGATAACTAACTACTGCTAGTTGAATTTATACTTCCACTTGAATTTCCATTGGACCCTCTCATGCAGGAGAATATCCATAAACATTCAATGAGGCCAAGTGGAGGACAAATCAACATACAACAAGTGTATTCAAATTGGTTTTTGATTCCAAGGAGTACACGTCACTTTAATTCTTTGAAAATATTTTAATTAAAGGCCCGTAATATTTTTAGGCATGAGCCATTGTAAACAATCTAGGGGATTGTAGTTTCTTTAGTTCCCAAAGGATTGTACATATTTGGAGCATCGACTCATATCTATATTTTAAATTCTCATTTATTTGTAATAAGATTAGTGGCAGAATGCCTTAATTATGATTTGAAAGCAATAGAGTATTGAGAAGGAAGGCTCGTGAATACCCTCCATGTATAAATGTATGTAATCTATGCCCAAAAGAGGTTGTTGAATATTATTGTATTTGTTGTTGAGATCATTTTTATTACTGTGGAGAAAGAGAGAAGATGAGAGTTGTGGGAAATCTTGTAAATGTTTTCCTGAAGGAATATAATATAGGATATTTACTTCACATGTTTGAGTTTTCTTATCTCTGAGTTATTTAGGTAATGTTATGCTATCTATTTTTTGTTTTTATATTCTTGTGTGTGTATTTCATGGTTGAATGAATGAACCTTTGATGTTCTATAAGTTTCAATTGTTTCTTTCCTGAAATCCTCGTGCAAGGAGTGCACAATGGCCACGCATGGAGTGCAAAGGTAGAGTCATTTACAGACTCGATAGATCAGGAGATATAGAGTGAATTTCATAGAGTGAGTGCGAGGAGTGCACATATACTCATTTGAGTATGAAAAGCTTGAAGGATATACCCGTGCAAGGAGTGCACAGGGCAACACTTAGTGAATTCTTGAGAGAGTATCAAGGAGAGGGAGCACAAGGAGTGTGCATGAGATTTTTTTTTAAGTCTCAAGCTCGGGAGAAGTAGCACAAGGTGTGTGCCAAGGTTTGAATCACTTAGAGTGACAAATCTCAGGAAGAATAGCGAGAGAAGGTACTTGGATAAAGGATTAATTTTTTTTCGAGGTTGAGTGGATGAGATCCATTTGGGAGAAGAGAGAGTTTTTCACAATCATTAGATCATGAGAAGGTGCACAAGTGTTAACCCTTTAAGTCCTTCGGACTTCACAAATTTGACATTTTTAGGGTGTGTGTTGTGGAGGAGATAAATTTCCCAAAGCCCCAAAGTTTGAAGTTAATATGGACCATTGGTAGACGGGGGACACATGTCCATAGATAAAACGCTATTCAGAAGTATGGCTATCCCATGAACCTGAAGTGTTGTTGCAAGAGTGTGAAAAACTCCCGAAGCTCCGAAGTTGGGAGCATATCTTGATTGTTGGCATCAAGGCCATGTATCAGCATATTTCTAGTGATTCATGAATGCGATAGTCCAGGAGAATGGAGGCATAAAGTGTTTTGGATCGAGAACTCCATAAGGCTGAAGTAGATCTCGCTCATCTGTTGGGAGGGACACATGGATCATAGATCCATCCCTTCACCAATTAGGCATTTGGAGGATTTGAAGTGTTGTATCGTGAAGAATTCCAAATCCCAGAGCCCATAATGATATTAGGTTGTCGATTGAAGGCAGACGTCAGCTATCCAATTTTCCAGTTCAGATTTCTTGCATTCAGAGGTGTTGCACATTTTAGACAAGGAAAAATCCTAAAGCTCGGAGTCCCAGAATTTTCGTGAATGTAGATGAATGCATGTATTGTGATTCATTAATCCCTTCCTCTATTCGACTATTCACAAATTCGGTGTTCGGGAGGATTATTGTGTGTTGTAGATAGAAATCATGAAGCCTGGAGCTAAGAACTATCGAATTTCATGCTGGTTATAGATCTTAGCCCACGGTTTTGGCTTGATTTCACGTGGATTTCTCCACCAACGTGATAAGACCCTCACGCACAAAAATTTACATGCAGGGAAAAGAGAAAAGGCATGTGGTAGATTATTTCAAGGGTTCAATAAGAGCTTGAGAGATAATTCATCTCCCTTTAGTCAACAATCCTAGACTAAGAGGTTGCACGAACCCCAAGGGTGGTGGGGGTTTGCATCAAGTGGTATTAGAGAGAGAATTAACCTTTGTGTGAAAAGAATATTTGGAAGCATGTTTCCAAGAAGACGTAGGGAGAAAATTGTAGTCAATGCAGCCATGGAAGAAGAAACGAGACAACTTCGTGCAAGGTTGTATACCATGGAGACAACACAAATAAGATCACCCAAAGTTGGTGATGTTAGTGAAACTTAAAATGAATATGTGGAAGCAGAAGAAGTTGTAGGAGAACAAGCAATAGAGGAACGATTGCTGAGAGTTGTTGTAAAATTGGGAACCAGAGAAAAAATAGAAGTCTCGATGTATGAAGGTAATTTAAATGTAGAATAATTTCTTGTCTGGATAAGTTCTTTAGACAAGTACTTTTACTATGAGGAAATTGATGATGAGAAGGAGGTAAAGCATGCAATGACCAGATTGAAGGGGAATGTTGATTTATGGTGGGACGAGTTGCAAGCTCAAAAAAGGAGGAAAGGTAAGACAAAAATCAAGAGTAATACCCAAGGATTATCTATTAAATATGTTTAGGAAGTTGCAGAATCTGAGACATAAAGGTTTGTCAGTGAAAGAGTATATCGAAGAATTTTATAAGTTGAACATAAGAGAAAGAAATAGGGAGAATGATGAATAAAATGCTGCTAGGTACATTAATGGATTGAGGTACGAAATATAGGATGATATTAGCATGATAACAATGAGAACTATAGAAGATGCTTATCAGGTAGCCATGAAGGAAGAAGAAAAGTTGGCAAGGAACCAGAGTCAAAGGAACATAGGAAAGAGTCCTAACATAGGAAGATGAATCGTTAGAGAGAAGTTCTAGAAACCCAGAGGAGAAGTTGGAAAATATAAAAGTTAGACAGAAAGAGGAGGAATTTCTATTGGAGGTTACTATGGAGGAAGAAATTATTTTCCTAGAGGTAGAGGATGAGAAATGAAGTGTTATTCCTATGGAAGAACATGGCACATTTCTTGGGAATGTCCTAAGAAGAATAATGCAGAAGGTGGAGAAACTCACATTTATGTGGCACATAAGAAGAATGTGGAGAAAGAGATGAAGGCAGAAGAAGAGAAAGAAGGAATATCACTCATGATGAGAAAATCTCTTGTAAATCTAGAGAAAGAGATACGTGAACAAGTACAGAGGAACAATTTGTTCAGAACTTCTTGCAAGAACAGAGATAGGGTATGCACGGTGATCATAGATAGTGGGAGCACTGATAACTTGGTATCCTCAGAAATGGTGGAAAATATGAAGTTGGAGACAAATGCACATATGAATCCATACAAGGTGTCATGGTTGCAGAAAGGACATTAAGTCATGGTATGTTTAAAATGTAAAGTTGAGTTTAAAATAGGTGGTTATAGAGATGACATTTTATGTGATGTCATATCTATGGATTTTTTTCATGTTCTGTTGGGAAGACCATGGAAATATGACAAGAATGTCATACATGATGGGAGGAAGAACACTTATACCCTTGATAAGAATGGGTGTAAGCATATGTTTCTACCAATAGAAGATACATGAGTCAAAGAGGAAGCTAGTCCTTGTATACTTCTCATGAGTGGGAAGGAACTCTTAAAAAAAGTTAAGAAAGACCAGAAAACAATGTTTGTTGTTGTATGTAAGTCGAGAGTCATTATCATAAGAATTTCTATGAATTATTTTCTTGTAGAAGTTCAGGAGTTATTCGATGAGTTTGTTGACATTGTGGTGAATGAGTTACCTCACACTTTACTGCCCGTTAGGAGTATCAATCACCATATTTACCTTATTATGGGATAAAGTATTCCAAACAAAGCAACATACAGAATAACCCCTCAAGAGAATGAAGAGGTCAAGGAGAAATTCCAAGAGTTGTTGGATAAAGGTTTGATTAGGGAAAGTTTGATCCTATGTTCAGTACCAACTATTTTGAGTCTGAAGAAGGATGGAGGTTGGAGAATGTGCATGAATTCTAAAGCCACCAACAAGATAACCATCAGGTATAGATTTACTTTAACCAAAATGGATGATTTAATGGATTTCTTGAGTGGATCTAGTTATTTTTCCAAAATAGAATTGAAGAGTGGTTATCATTAGATAAGGATGAGAGAGGGAGATGAATGGAAAACAACATTCAAAACAAATGAAGGATTGTATGAGTGGCTTGTTATGTCATTTGTATTAAAAAATACACCAAGTAAATTTATGAGGTTGATGAATGAAGTTATCAAATATTTTATTGGTAAGTTTGTGATTTTTTATTTGGATGATATTCTAGTTTTCACTAATACTGAAAAGGATAATTTAAGACATTTGAAAATGGTGTTGAGAAGGCTGCAGTAGAAGAAGTTGTTGGTGAATTTGAAGAAATGTTATTTTATGAAAACAAAACTTGTGTATTTGGGGTTCCTAATATCTTAAAATGAATTGAACATGGATCCATAGAAGGTGGGGGAAATAAGAGAATAACCTTCTCCAAGAAGCATGTTTTAAGTAAGGCGTTTTCATGGGTTGGAGAGTTTTTACAGGAAATTCATCAGGAATTTTAGCAGTATTTGTGCACCCATATTGGAAACCATAAAGAAGGAACATGGATATTTTAATTGGACAGAAGAAGTTGAGAAGGGATTTATAGTGTTGAAATAAAATATAACATAACAACTTGTTTTAGTTCTTCAATATTTTGAGAAAACTTTTCAAGTCAAATGTGATGCAAGTGGAGTAGCCATTGACATAGTTTTAAGTCAAGATAATAAGCATGTTTCTTATTTTAGTGAGAAGATAAATGAGGTTAAGAGGAATTATTCAACAAATGAAAAGGAATTTTATGTTGTAGTTCAAGCTTTGAAAAAGTGGAGGCATCATGTTATCTCGAAGGAGTTAGTTTTGTATACTGACAACCAGAATTTGCAGTTTATAACCAAGAAAGAGAAATTGAACTAGACACATGCCAAATGGGTAGAATTCATGCTGAATTTTACTTTTGTTATTAATCATATTAGTGGAAGCACTAACAAAGTTACAGATTCTTTGAGAAAGAGATGTTTTATCTTGCATTAATTCCAAGTGGAGACTTTGGGATTTGAACACCTCAAGGGGATTTATCAAGAAGACTCAGATTTCAAGGAATCTTATGAAGCATGTGAGAACCCTTTGTTAAGAGACATAAATAAATGGATGGAGTATCTAATCCAAGACATACTATTACTCAAGGGAATTCGGTTGTGTATCTTGAAATACTCAATGAGGGACACTTTGCTAAAGAATAAACATAGTGGAGGATTGGTTGGACATTTTGGCCATGATAAAACGTATGCACAATTGAGTTGTTCATACTACTGGCTAGGAATGAGGTATGATGTGAATAATTTCATGGGCATATGCATAATATTCCAGTATGCTAAAGGAAAGCAACATAACACTGGATTTTATCAACCATTTCCTATTCCAGACAAGTCATGGAATGCTATAAGCATGGATTTTGTTCTGGGATTACCAAGAAACCAAAGAGGGAGTGATTCAATATTTTTGGTGGTTGAAATATTTTTGATGATGGCATATTTCATACTGTATCACAAAATAAATTATGCTACTCCCATACCAAATTTCGTTTTGAAGGAGACTGTGAGATTGCATGGGTTTCCCAGGAGTATATTTTCAAACAAAGATACTAAATTTTTGGGACACTTTTGGAGGACCTTGTGGAAGAAGTTGGGGACAGATTTGTCTTTCAATTCAACATATCATCTGCATAAATATAGACAGACTGAGATAGTGAATCAAATTTTAGGGAATCTGTTAAGGAGTTCGGTCACTGGATGTTATATTCAATGGGATAACATTCTTCCACAAGCAGAGTTTTCATATAATGACTCACCAAATAGGAGTACTGGTAAGAGTCCATTCGAGATAATATATGGGATGCATCCAAGAGGAATTTCAGAATTTATATATTTGGGCTGAGATGAATTCTAAAGTGCAAGAGTAGAGGACTTTGTTGCAGAAATGAAAAAGTTTCATGATCAGATCAAAGGACAGTTATAGAATAGCAACCATAAATATAAGAACAAAGTATACCAGAGGAGAAGATAGGTGAATTTTGAAATTGGAGATAAAGTCTTAGCACACTTGAGGAAGGAAATATTTACAAAGGGGAAATATAACAAACAAAGTTGAAGAAGATAACACCTTGTAATATCCTCAGAAAATTCTCTATAAATGCTTATGAGATTGAACTACCAGAGGACATTGAAATATTGCCAATATTCAATGTAGCAGATTTATACCCTTACAGGATGGATGATACAGAAGGGACATATGATGGAGAGAATATTTAGTGGAAGTGACAAATGCCCATAATAGAGAAGCCACATATAGAGAATATTTTGGACCAGAGGATTGATAAAAAAACCAAGATAAAATTTTATTATGAGTATCTGGTAAAGCAGAAAGATCATCTAGCAAAAGATGCTAGTTAGATAACTGAAACTGATATCCAAAATCATGGAAAGATAATGGAGGTGCTCATGGATAGGAGTCCATGAATGTTTTTTTCCAGAGGAGTATGATGCAGGAGCATCACCATCAACATTCAATGAGGCTAAGTGGAGGATAACTTAGCATCCAACACGTAAATTCAAATCGGTTTTAGATTCCAAGGAGAGTGTGTCACTTTAATGTTTTGAAAATATTGTAATTAAAGTCCTGTAAGATTTTGAGGCATGAGACATTGTGAATAATCCAGGAGATTGTAATTTCTTTAATGCCCAAAATCTTGTACATATTTGTAGCATTGACTCATATCTATATTGTAAATGATCATTTATTTGTAATAAGCTTAGTGGTAGAATGATTTAATTATGATGTGAAAGGAATATAGTAGTCAGAAGGAAGGCTCGAGAATATCCTCCATGTATAAATGTATGTAATCTACGCCCAAAAGAGGTTGTTGAATATTATTGTATTTTCTATTGATATCATTGTGATTACTGTAGAGAAAGAGAGAAGTCGAGCTCTATGGGAACTCTTGTAAATGTTTTCCTAAAGGAATATATTAGAGGAGATTTACTTCACATGTTTGAGTTTTCTTATATCTGAGTTATTTAGGTAATGATATGTTATCTATTTTCTTTTTTTACATGTCTATGTGTGTATTTCATGGTTGAATGAATGATCCTTTTATGTTCTATAAGTTTCAATTGTTTCTCTTCTGAAATCCTTGTGCAAGGAGTGCATAGTAGCCATGCAAGGAGTGTGATAGCAACGTCATTTACAAACTCGATAGCTCAGGAGAGATAGCGTGAATTTCATAGAGTGAGTGAAAGAAGTGCACATACACTAGTTTGAGTATAAAAATGTCAAAGGATAGACCCGTGCAAGGAGTGCACAAGGCCAAAACTTAATGTTATCACTGAAATTTCATCCGCAAATGGTTACAGGAATCCAACATATCCAAACACCTATTAGTTCATTCATATCCCAAAAAATTCATTTCCAAAGGGAACAAACTATACCACTAGTTATAAAATCAACATGCGCTTAGAATACAAAGGGAGCACGTGCATGTGTGCCAATAAAAAACACAGGAAAAGTGCATATGCACGATTGTGTACACAAAAATCCATGCTCACCTAAGAATGATGCATTTATGATTATGGTCGGCCTCCCTCCCACTTTTGGTTCAACTCCTAATTCGATTTGACCCTCAAATCCAAACTGAATCTGAGCGGGGGGTTGGTCAAAGATCTAAGGGTGTCCTAAAGGCCCCCTTGTTCACACTAAAGACCAGTTGGATAATGCCTCAAAGATTTTATATAAAAAAAGGCCATGGGTGCAATATATTTTAAAGAATCTATTTGTATTGTTATGCTTCCTCTATTCTCCTACAAGGAACCTCTTTCCTTCTTGGAGCGTACTAGCATCATTTCATTGAGGTATCTTCCTCACCTCTTGAGTGAATGAGATTTGGATTTCTTCACCATTTCCTTTTAGTTTGCTATTTTGTAAGAAGATCTCTCTCATAGGGGATTCAATATCCCTCCCTTGGAGGAAGAGGGGACCCATACGTCTCCCTTTCTCTTTGGTGTTCACCCACTAATACAATCTATCCATTGTTGGCATGAATATTGGTCAATTGTTTGGTCGATTTTGGTTCTACTCTCCTTATGCACTTTGGTTTAGTTTATTTAGTTTTCATTAGCTTAGTTGTTTGTTTATTTCATGTTATTGAGTTGTTTGACTCATACACTAACTTGTGTCCTGTTCAGTTGATCCAAATGGACTTGCAAATGTCCCTCTTTTGCTCATTCAAGTGACAAAAAAGATACAACACTTAATGAAGTGTTGAGAGAGTCTCAAGGAGAGAAACTGCAAGGAGTGAGCATGATATTTTTTCTAAGTCTTAATCTCAGGAGAAGTAGCGCAAGGTGTGTGCCAAGGTTCAAATCACTTAGAGTGACAAAGCTTAGGAATAATAGTGAGCGAAGGTCCTTGGAGAAATGTTTCATTTTGTTTGGAGGTTGAGTGGACATGATCCATTCAGGAGAAGCCATAGTTTTTCACAATCATCAGATCTGGATAAGGTGCGCAGGTGTTAACCCTTTAAGTCCTTTGGACTTTGCGAATTTGAGAGTTTTAGGGTGTGTGTTGTGGGGGAGAGAAATTTCCTGAAGTCCTGGAGTCCGAAGTTAATCTGGATTGTTGGTAGATGTGGAACACGTGTATGCATATAAACATTTATATGAAATCTCAACTATCTGATGAACGTCAAGTGTTGTTGCAAGAGTGTGAAAAACTCTCAAAGCTTTGAATCCTTGAGTAGATCTTGACAACTGGCATCTGGGCCACGTGTTGAGATATTGCAAGTGATTCACGAATATAATAGTCCAGGAGAACGAAGGTGTAAATTTTTTGTCTTGAGAACTCCCGAAGGCCAGAGTATATCTGTACCATATTTTTAGAGGGACACATGGATAGTAGATCCATAACTTCACCAGTTCAATGTTCGAATAATTTTAAGTGTTGTATCATGAAGATATTTGAAGCATGGGGCCACAAGTAATCTTAGGCTGTCGATTGAAGGTGGACATCATTCGCTCGATTTTCCAGTTCAGAGTTTGCACATTCAAAGGTGTTTCTCATTTAGACAAGGAAAACTCTTGAAGCTCGGGGTATCGAAATTTTCATGAAACATAGATCAATGCATGTATTGTGAGTCATTGTCCCCCCCCTCTATTTGTCTATTCACGAATTTGACACTCGAGAGGTTTTTTGTGTGTTGTGGTTATATATCCTGAATCCCAGATATCTAAAGTGCCAGAGTTCCTACTAGTTAAAGAGATTAGCTCATCGTTTTGGCTCGAGGTCGTGCATATTTCTCTGTTGATGTGATAAGACCCTTACACATGCAAATTTTTTCACAAGGAAAAGAGAAAAGGCCCATGGTAGAGTATTTAGAGGGTTCAACAAGAGCCAAGAGATAATTATCTCCCTTAAGTGAACGATCCTATACTAGGAGGTCACACAAACCCCAGGAGTGGTGGGGGTTTACATCACCGTCATTCTACTAAAACAATTCTACTACTAATTGTTGGTTGTCTAACTATTTCTTTCTCTTTAAATGTATTAGTCACACATGGGTTTGTGGGTTCCACACTAATTCAGATCTAGAATGGAGAGCCTATTTATATTATGGTAGTTGCGGGAGGTATTAATCTCTACATGTAACCTTTGACGAGTATAGAATATTCTAGGAAGCAAGAGAAACCCTAGAATATTAGGAAATAACCTTAGAAGACAAGTCGACTCAAGATAATAATTTATATTAAATTATTGTCCTTTAGAAGTAGATTTCAACCCAATTAGGTCACTTGGATGACTATAAATAAGAGGGCGCTAGATCTCATTTTTCACACTTAGTCTCACAACTGCATAAGGACAAGTGATATGCATGTCTGGAGGAGAGTTGCAGCTGCTGCAACGGTGACTTTGTCTTTGGTTATCGTTGTAATTTATGCATAGTTATGGTTTGGAATTTCTGCTTGGTATGATAGCTTTGGAGAGAGGTACACTACCTTGGTTGGTGATTGGTTCTAGTGTTTTCTTCCAGAATTATTCTTTCTGTCAAGGTTAAGGTGCTTGGGGGTGGCCTTTTTTCCTATGGTTGGGTGACAATATTTATATTTTGTCTATAGTTAAATGAGAAAAACTATTATTCTAACAGGTTATGGGCCCACACTATATTTAGAAAGTCTAACTATTGGAAGGTATATTGGGAGGATTTGCTCAGTTGTGGTTGCAGTTGCAGTCAAAATTTTTCTACAACAATGAAAACCTAACCCTCATGTTAACACAAATTAAGTTAAGTGCTTGACCTAATTACTGGATAACCTAGTGCTCCTTATCCTAGCACACTTGGTACTCTCAACAAGCCAAGGTGTCAAGCTTTAGTTTTTGGTTAAGATATCAACTACAAGCTATTGAGGAAATAATTTCAGAAAGGAACTAGTAAATACAGTACTTCATGGCATTCCCAAGACATAGGATGCATTTTCTGCAAGAATTAACACAAGAGCGAAGTATCCCACATTTGAAGAACTTTTTACTTGTCGTGAACAAGAAGAATCAAGAATTAGCACAAAATAAAAATCCCAAAATAAAGATGATGATCAAGCCTACACAACAAAGATCAAGAAATTCAAGAATAAGAAGAAGTTTGGCTCAAGGAAGAAACCAAATTAAGAAAAGGATATGTAAAATTTACAATTCTTCAATTATCGAGAATATGGTCACTATAGGAACTAGTGTCCCGAGATAAAGAAAAAGAAGGAAACACACAAAGAAATAGTTTCCAAAGAAAGGGAACCCCCAAAGAAAGTCAAGAAGGATGAAGCATGCTTTTTCTACTATTCATGGTAACAATATTCTTCTGTAACATAGTCCTTTCATATACTATTTTTACATACATATCATGTGTATCTATTTCTTAAAGGATAATATGGTCAACGTCAATGAAACAATACTTATGGGAGAAGAATGAGATAGGATTTCCATTACAATGAATATTATTAATGTATTTGAAAAAGATGAAGTATGTTGACTACCTTTGGTGACATTCCAGATGTGATGCAATAATAACCAAACTTGAATAGAATCATAAGGAGTTAGACCATAAAGAAGTCAACAATCAAGAGGAAAAATCTAATAGATTTGTGACACTTTATAGAAAGAAAGAAGGATGCATATGGAAGAATGGAATCTGTCATATGGAGGGATATGATTTCAAAATTCCAAAAGAAGAGCATGCATATTTCTCATTCAAGAATGAAGCTAGGATTAGGAGGGATCTAATCCTCAATGATGTGATCCATTAAATAACCTGTTAATACTATGAAGTATATGTCTATGTTATTCATTAGAAGTATCATCCATGATATGTAGCACATGTTCAATTTGATTCTAGAAGAAGTCTTCTTCGAAAACAAGCCATGAATATCCTTGGTTGTCCATCTACATTTATTTTTCTAAGACGAAAAGAAGAAGTTGGAACATTCATAAAGGAAGGGAATATAATCTATAGAATATTCCATAGACTCAACGTTGAAGAGAAACATGAGGAAGAGCATGAAGATTCCAAGAGAGAAAGAAAAGTCAGAACAACGAATTGAACCAGTCACTATACTAAGAATCATAAGACTACTAGCATGTTTTGAACCCACTAGAAGCAGTCAAATGAAAGGAATGGAAGGAATATGTGATCTAGAACAATGTATGTGAGAAATTATGAAAAATACTTATGAATGTAATCATTGATATATACAAGGCGAGATTCATAACTAGAGGGTTCTCCCAAAAGGAGGGAGAAGACTACGATGATAGCTTATTCCAGTAACTAGATATGCCTATAGTTGATCTATTATATCTCTTGTAGTATCCATCGGTTGGAGTTTACATCAGATGGATGTAAACACTATTCTTATCAAAAAATTAATTGAAGGAGAAGAATATGTAGAAAAACCTCAAGGTTTCGAGGTATACCAAAAAGAGACCCATGTATGTAGATAGAAGAAGACCTTGTATGGATTCAAGAAACCTTGTGTATATCCTCTCATGTACAAAAAAATCACAGTGAAAACTTATTATGACAGAGGAAGTGTATCAAAATGGTTCTTCAAAAGTCTGGGATGATGGATTGCAAATCCATGGAAAACTCCCATGATGACAAATCTGAAGAAGTTGAGTGACTCTGACCTAGTAGACTCATCCTTGTACCAGTAAATTGATTTATTCCTTGATGTATTTGATGAATACTAGGATGAAAATTTTATTTGTTGTAAACATGTTGAGCGAGTTCTAGGTGGAACCTAGCCATGAGAATTGAAAAATTGCAAATAATTCCTTGAAATATCTTCATGGAACGTTTGACTTATGATATACAACTACATGGATTTATATTCGGATTAGCCAAGGAGTGTAGATAATAGAAGAAGTACTTATTGGATATGTTTTAGTTTGATATTTTCCATGATATCATGGGATAGAAGGAAACATAAGTCTATCGAACTCATCACTGCAGAAGAAGAATATATTGTAGGTTATGATGCCTCTATATAAGCAATGTGGATCTATAAACTAGTTTTTGGACTATTTGATGAGGTGCTGGATTCGACCGTGATATATTTTGATAACTAGAGCTATGTAAATATCTTACAGAACCCAATGTTCCATGATAGTTCAAAGCACATTGATATCAAACATTATTTTATGCATGATAAAGTCTATAAGGGAGAATTAGTTCTCCAATATACTCCATTGATGAGAAGATACTATATATTTTGGTAAAGCATTTGTCTAAGATGAAAAGTTTGCATGGACAAGATGGGACTTATTGATATGACTTCCTTATTGGAAAGGTAAGTGATTACTCCCTAGGATTTGGAGGGAGCACTCATATGTTATTGATATATGGATAGTCATTTTCAAATTTGGAAAATGGTCCAGGTTGGGAATGTTGAAATTCTGAGGTCCTATGAGGCTGCCATCTAAGGTCTGTCCTTGACCTTAGTATGGCTCTAAGTTTCAACTGTTTGGCTGTCTTCTTTTGCTGTTTTAGGACAACAAACAATCATGTACTTTCTGCTCAATGTTTTATAGGTTAAGTGCTCTTTTAAGGTGCCCTTGCAAGTGTTTTCTTGTCTCAATGTTAGCACATGAAATATAACTTAAAACACATAACACTACCTCTAGATCTTGAACTTTAAAATGCTGATCTACACTACTAAGTATGCATAAATTTGACACAGGTATTTTTGGTCAACATGACCCTGGATAAAACCCCCCCGGGTAAAACCAGTTTGGAATATATGTCTATATAATGTGATTAAAGAAAGAGATACAACAAGTAATGCAATACAATGGAACCTGTATACATAGCAAGCTCCTCACGAGACTTGCATCAAGAACCAGAAGGAGAAGAGCCCAAAACTGTGGTGCGCCCTCTCC
>JZKD02S1673355.1:613924-633546 GCA_000966675.3 Picea glauca
GTCAAAGTGAAATTAGAATCATAAAGTAAATTATGAGGGTAAAAGTCTTCCCCCTTTGTGCTTAGAGACTCATAAGCACATGGGGACCACTTTCCAAGGTATCCAAATCTCAACAGGGAAGTCACTTTATAGTCTAGAAAGAGGTCGAATATTCTTTATGGAAAGTCATTTTCCATTTTGGAAAATGGTCTAGGTTGGGAAGTTACTTTCCATTCCGGAAAGTGGTCTAATATTTTTGACGGAAAGTCATTTTCCAGTTCGGAAAATGGTCCAGAACGAACAATCATGGTCCGAAATATTGTTGATGTACCATAGACAATGATTCCTCTTGTGGCCAAATTGGGGGAATGGTCTAGAACACTCATTCTCCTTTGCAATCACTCTAATAAGTGGTCAAGAAGAATATTTTGCCTCTCCAAGAAGTCATTCTTTCAAAGTTCATAGTTGTGAGAAGTTTCGAAGAATGGTCCGATGTAGCAGGTTGGTGAAGGATGTGATCCACTGGTAGTGACTATGTGTCACTAGTTAGTAGTCGTGTGCTACTAGGAGTGGTTTTGTACCACTAGATAGTAGTTGTATACTACTTTGAATAGACACAATTGTGCTCTATTGGATGGAATTATTTTGATTTCCATAGAGACTGTCTAGTTGGATAGTGATGATGGTGTTCGTGATTTGATCATGAGATAGCATGTGTGGTGATGATGATGCTGCCAGGTGTTTGTGCTCAAGACCATTTCATTTAATACCTCCATAACTAGGAAGCAATGTTGATATTAAAGTATTTGTGGGAGGTATTAGCCTTTACGTGTAACCTTGGATGAGTCTAGAATATTCTAGGAAGCAAGAGAAACCCTAGAAGATTAGGAAATAACCTTAGAAGACAAGTCTATTCAAGATAATAATTTGTATTAAATTATTATCCTCTAGAAGTAGAAGTCGACCCATTTAGCTCACTTGGAGGACTATAAATAAGAGGGAACTAAAGCTCATTTGTCACATTCACTCTCACAATTGCATAAGGACAAGTGGTGTGCATGAATGGAGGAGAGTTGTAGCTACTGTAGTGGTGACATGATATTTGGTTATGTTTAGACTTTTTTCTTTGTTATGGTTTGGATTTTCTTCTTGGTACACTAGATTTGGAGAGAGGTATGCTACCTTGGTTGGCTATTGGTTCTAGGGTTTTCTTCCAGAATTATTTTTTCTATAAAGGTTAATGTGCTTGGGGATGGCCTTTGTGCCTATGGTTGGTTGACAATATTGTTATATTTCATATGGTGAAATGAGCACACCTATTATTCTAATAGATCCTTATTTTGCACCAGACCCTTGACCTATATTTGTCCTCTCATATGTGGTGCACAATATTTCCTCAATCTACCTCGTAGCAAGAATATCCTCTTCCTCCTCTTCATCACTTTCCAAGCCCTCTCGCTTGACTACTACCCTCTTTTTACTATTGATATTATATTGGTAGGGTCTTCCACTGCACGTCGTTCCCTCTTTGTCCATTATTTTCTTTATATAATCTTCATCCATCATAACAGGAACCATTGCTTCCTTCTTCTAACCTCTATCTAGGTCCTTCTTCATATCTCAGATCTTCCTTAGTGGTTCCCCTAGTCTCCCTATGTGTGCAGAGTGATTTAGTTGTCTGAATCCATTATCATCATTCCTTTATCATGTAGTCAAATCTTAATTGACGTATAGAGTGATCAAATACACCTTCCTATCCATCCCTTCAAAAACTACTACTCTTCAACAATGTATGACTTCACAATATCAACTGCAAGCTCATTAATAAATCCTGAAATAATATTGTCTAGCCATAAATACATTGTCTATGTGAATTTATTATTGATTCTTTCTAAACACACAATATTCTCAGTGGTACACTCTATTGGTATTATCTGATTAATTGGATGATTATCCTTCAATATTAGTATCCACTTTTGTAGCAACTCTGGAAAATAATAGAAAAATGCTCCATGAGGATCAATAAACACATACCTTTCTAAATATTGGCATGGTGTATACTTGGAGCTTCTATTTTCTTTTTGCGCAAACTCGAGTTGTTTTTTTTCCAACCATCTTTCAATCTCTTGTTTAGTAAGATTCGATGGTCTAAAAATCCCCTTTTACTAATGCATTCTCTTCAATTTCCTTCTCAACAAGTCCCCTCCAATCTGATCTTCTGAGTTATAGCCATAAAATGAACTATTTGTTGGATGTTTGGGCTACCCCAGGTTCTAATTTTAGGTTTCTAACAAAACCACACAAACCATCAGTCCTTCAGGAGAGTAGAAGGAAATAATGCACACAAAGTGCACAATGAAGTCTCACCAGAGATGTCTTATGGGTGATGGAAGGACCCATATGTATGAAATCGTGGAAGGGATGTTTCTTTTGGGGATTCCAGACATACTTTCTACTTCGACATGCATTATATCTATCATTATAACATAACATTGTAACTAGATCTATCATTTTGTAACCATTAACATTCATTTTGCAGTAAATATCAAAACTATTCTAGTGCAAACTTCATTTTACTACTAATTGATTCATTCATTCATCATAAATCATTGCAAGAAATAAAATAAAAATTCCACTTAGTGACACATTATTTTACCGTGGTTCACCCCCTGGGCTATGTCCACAAAGATTTGGAAATTTTCACTTCTTTATTATTCTTCATCAAGTTTTTTCATTGTGCACATTAAATAATAAGTTTGGTGAGAATAGTGAGGCTAACAAAGTCACACCAAGCTCCACAACTTGCGACCTTACCCTCTATTACAATGCATATTTCTTAAAAATTGAATCGTCTCCAAAACTAGCTCCAAAACTCTCAACCAAAAAAAACTCTAAAAACTAGGTCACTCAAGTCATTCTTTTGAAACTACTCAACTATTTCCATTGATTGAATGACTTCCTCATATTTCAAAATATATATTTATACTAAAAAAGTGGGTTAAAGCCCGTTACAAAGATGACCAAAAACCTAACCCTAAGTGGATTAGGTTTTCCACATTCTAACTTCTTGTGCACAACCTCTCTACTTCCTCCTTCCTTCCTTTGACTCTTCTGCTTCCTCACACTTATTTTCCTTTTTATCCGGTGTGCTGCTTTTCCTTGTTTTCTGGCACAGGATCCTCTTTTGGTCCCTTTTCTAACTGTGTTCAATAATTTTTGAGTTGTTCCCAAAATGTCCTATGCCAACAAGTCCTATAAATACATTCTTTGGGGATGCAAGAAAACACTGAATTCATTAGTATTTTTATGATATTAACTTTCTTTTGGAGAAGCCATATATTCAATTAGGATCTATTTGACCAATCATACCAAGTCGTTTACTTCTCACTTCTTGAGAAGTTTAACTAAGAAGTTCTTCCCCATTGTTACTCCATTGTTCAAAGATGATCCATATTATTTTTGCAATCAATGAGAGTGGATATATAATAAATAAATGTACACAGATATCTCAAATATCCAATAATATAACATAAAGATATTATATATGAAACCATAAACATAAATATACAATAATACACAATTTCTATTAATGAGTGAAATGTACAATACTGTAGAAATACAGAGTGAAAGACTCGCTAGAATGGCAACAACTTATCTCTGAGAATATATGTGACGAATACAAACATTTTCAAGAAGATGATTATAATGAGGCTATAAAGGCATTTTTAACATAAAGAAAATCCAAAAACTTAACCCTAGAAGATGAAAAGCCAACAATTTTGTGGACCTCGTTTTGGGTAGTTTGGTGTATCAACTTCCCTGCGGCGTAACTTTGGCACATGATCTCCATTTGGGGCGCATGATAGCTCGTTGAAAAGGTATCATTGAGGATATTTATTTTTGGGTATAAATATATACTTTTGATGTAATTTAGGTTCTCTATTGAGAAACAAATTAATGTAGTCCCTCAAAATGGCCTCAAAAGTTTAGGAATCGAAAAACTGCTAAAAATAGTAAGTTGCCAGAAGACTAGTTTGATCCAATTAGAATAGGTGGGTGGCCACTGATATCCACTTGGATCAATCCAATATCCTTAGGAAGAAATGGTATCCATTGTGATGCAAGCCCCCATACTCTTTCGTAAGGCTACGCGACCTCCCAGTCAAAAGATCTTCGATTCTTGAGTCTGATGATTCTCTGAAACCTTAAGGGTTTCCTTCTATATTAAGACACAGGTCCTTTCGACTTCTTGGTGAAAGTTTGATAGAACCTGCGACCTTCCCTTTCGATCTACTACGAAATTTTAGAGTGCTGAGCGATATCTCCTTTTCGGATAAGTCCTCTCTTGAATGTGACCTTGGGCGATGACCATGCGATTGTGGGTGCTCCCACAAGTGGTTTGGAGTTAACTACTCTTGGGCCCACAATTACCCTCAAGATTCCATGTGTCCTTCTAATGAAACCATGGTTTGAATTGTGTCATGCCCCCAAGATTTTAAACTTCACGCAACTCCCATCCCTACAATGCTACGATATCATCGATCTCACGATATTGACGATAATATCTGAATCGACGGTTCATATATGCTCCTTTCAATATACAGAATAGATCTTCCCCTCCTTCAATCAACGACTGCGATATCCTTTGCAACTACGGACTTCAGGATTTTGAAATCTCAAACCCAACTTTCTTCCGTACTCAAAACTTCCAGAACTCACGATCTATTGACACCTGTCCTGTAGAATCAATGGTTCTGATCACTTTAGAACTCTAGACTTCTGAAATCTCAAATCTCAAAATTATTTCTCCCAATGTTTTTTACCTGAAGTCCGAGATCCACTGACGCGTCTCCTCATGATCTAACGATCGAGGATTTCTTCGGGTCTTTACCTGGAGCTCACATATGTGCACCATGTCTTCTCCAAATCCAATGACTATGAATCAATTCAGGAATTGAGTTCACAGATTCATGCCACGTCTCCCTTAGATCTCACGACCTAGATTTACTTTGGGTCTTTGCACTATGGAAATCTCAAATCTCAAACTGAAATCTCACTTCAACTTTACCTGGAGCTCACGATCTGTTGACAAGTTTCCACCTATAGATTGACGAATCTTGGCTCTTCGGCTCTCTGCACTTCAGGAATATCAAGTTTCAAACTTGAATCCTCCTGGGCTTATGGTATCTAATGGCTCAGATTCATTTGATCGATCTGATGCTTGATATTACTTCAGGAAATCTGATGACCCAGATCTTCTTTGGTTGATCAAACGACTGGGATCCACTTAGGGTTTTCAGATCTCCGGACTTTAGGAATATCATATCTCAAACCTTGATAGGTTCTCTCTCCTCTAAGTGCAATGCACTAAGTCTCATGCACCTTCATCTGATCAAATGATTTTTGTTCCCCTTCTCTGTGATCCAACAACCACTGTCGCTCCTCTCTTCTAAGCTTCTGATCTTCTCCTGACTTAGAATATTTATCAGTCTTTGGAGATTTTGAATCTTCACTCCTCATGTGAGTCTGACTCTTGGATATCGTCAACACTTTATGAAAAGTGCTATCTCTTTTGAGATTCTCCCTTAAAATGATTTCTATTCCCCACACAAACCTTGCATTCTCAAGATTTTGATAACTCAGATCGAAGGATTTGTTAAAAATAAATTCTTCTCAGCCACTTGGCATTAATCTGGTTCGATGTCTTTGACGCTTGGTCCTTTCACGATGTTTTTCACACCTTGTACCTTTTCTAAGTTTCCTTTTTTCTCATTGTACTTCTCTGAGTCACTCTGAGACTTAGTTGACACACTTCTTGCATTTGAGATGCACACATTGCATATGAGTGTCAGAAGAGAAACAATTGAAATCCATCCAGTTTCGTCACGAACTCATACAGTCAATCTCTTGAACAATCATACATGAATGAAATAAACTAAAGAATACATACAAAATATAACATTCATTCATTCATACATCAAATGAACACAGTCCAAGGATTTGGGACAATCTTGTCTGTTCTATTCCTTCATGAAAACAAATTACATAATGTTTCTTCTACTCTACTCTGTTCTGCCGATCTCTCAGATCTCTTACAATACTCATACATTATTCTCTTACTTCTAATTTTACAATGAAACAACAATTATCTAAGGACCGACTCCATGAACTCTCTCGTCATGTCTCCAACCTATCCTATCAACTCATATCGGTTACCTACTTCTTCCTATTACAATAACGAATAGTTATTGCTAGATAAGAGTCAACACTCCATATCTGCAATCCCTTACAGTTTGTAAGACTTTACAAACAAGTTACATATTTAAAATGCTTCTTTCAAAATATCTCAACAATCATTTTAATTCTAAGTTAAATGCTGATTTGAAACTCTGTCGTGCTGAGATTTCATCGTCCCTTTGCCTCCATGCTTGCATTTTTAGTTTGAAGGCGATGCTCTTGCATCATACTCCTCTGGTTAAATTTTTTTATGGACTCCTATCCATGAGTTCCTGCACTATCTTTCCATGCTTCAAAATATCAGGTTCTGTGACCCAACTTGCAACTTCCATTGGATGATCTTTCCACTTCACTAAGTATTCAAGATATGTCTTCCTCCTGGTCTTCTTTCCATCTCTCTATTCAATGATTTTCTCCATTTGAGGTTTTTATGATGTGGGCAATTGTTCTTCCCACTGGACTTCTTTATGATTGTCTAATTCTCTTGCCTCATATCTCTTGTAAGGATATAGGTCTGCAACATTGAATATCGGCGATATCCCAACATTGTCTGGCAACTCAATTTCATAAGCATTGGCTGTGAATTTTCTGAGAATACTGCATGGTCTTCTTCATCTTCAATTTGTTATATGTTCCCCTTGGAAACCTTTCTTTTCTTAAATGTGCTAAAAATTCATCTCCGAATTTGAATTGAACTTATCTCCTCTTTTGATCAAATATTCTCTTATATTTATGGCTGTTTTTATGTAGCTGTCCTCTGACTTTGTCATGGATTTTCTTCATTTCTGTTGCAAAATACTCTGCTCCAACACTTCTGAACTCATATTGATTCAGTTCTCTCAACTCTATAATCCCTCTTGGCTGTATACCATACACAATTTCAAATGGATTTTTCCATGTGCTCCTGTTCATTGAATTGTTGAATGCAAATTTTGCTTGTGCTAGAATCTGATCCCATTGTTGACCTTGCTCAATGACTAAAATTCTCAACAAGTTTCCAAGACTCCTATTTAATACTTTAGTTCCATTTGTCTAAGGGTGATATGCTGAACTAAAGGACAAGTTTGTCCCCAACCTTTTCCATAGAGTCCTCCAAAAGTGTCCTACAAATTTGGTGTCTTTGTCCGAAACTATGCTCCTCGACAATCCATGTAGTCTCATTACTCTGAAAAACAAATTGGCTATGTGTGTAGCATCATTTGTCTTTTGGCATGGTATCAAATGTGCCATTTTTGAAAATATGTCCACCACAACAAATATGGAATCGCTCCCTTTTTGAGTTCTAGGCAATCCCAAAACAAAATCCATACTAATTGCATCCCACGACCTTTCTGGAATTGGTAATGGATGATACAAATCAGTGTTCTATTGTATTCCCTTTGCATACTGACAAATTCTTCATTTGTTCACAAACTTTTTCACTTCTTCCCTCATGATCGACCAATAATATGAATTACTTAGTTGTGCAAATGTCTTATCATGACCAAAATGTCCAACTAAACCTCCACTATGATTATCTTTTAGCAAGTTGTCTCTCATTGAGCATTTCGGTATGCATAATTGGCTTCCTTTGAACAATAATCCATCCTAGATCAAATATTCAGTCCATGGTATTTTTTCTCCCAACAAAGGATTCTTGCATGCCTCGTAAGCTTCCTTAAAATCTACATCTTCTTTATACACATCCTTGAGGTGTTCAAACCCTAATGTCTCCACTTGAAATTCTTGTATAATCAAACTCCTTCTGCTCAAAGAATCTACAACTTTTTTATTAGTTCCAACAATATGTTTAATAACAAAAGTAAAATTTTGCATAAATTCTACCCATTTTTCATGTTTCTGATTCAAATTTTCTTGCCTAGTAATAAACTGCAAAGCTTGATTATAACTGTACAAGACAAATTCTTTAGGAATTAGATAGTGTCTCCACTTCTTCAAAGATTGAATCACTGCATAACATTCTTTGTCATATGTGGAATACTTTTGCTTGGTGTCGTTCAGTTTCTAACTGAAATAAGAAACTAGCCTATTATCCTAACTCAAGACTACTCCAATAGCTAATCCACTTGCATCACATCTCACTTGAAATGTTTTTCCAAAATATGGTAAGACCATAATTGGTTGTTCTGTGCTTTTCTCCTTCAACACTTTGAAACTTTTTTTAGCTTCCTCTATCCATTTAAAATACTCGTGTTTCTTCTTCACAGTGTCCATCATGGGTGCACATATACCACTGAAATTTATGATAAACTTTCTATAAAATCTTGCTAACCCATGAAAAATTATTACCTCAAATATGATGCTTGGCGATGGCCATTCTTTGATTTCTCTCACCTTTTCTGGATCCATCTTCAATTAATTTGAAGAGATAAAAAAACCCAAGTATATGAGTTCTATCTTCATAAAAGAACTTTTCTTCAGATTTATCAACAATTTTTCCTCCTACAAATTTTCCATCACTGATGTCAGATGTCTTAAGTGTTCTCTCTTTATCTTACTGAAAATTAGTACGTCATCCAGATATACTATGAAAAATTTTCCTATGAAGTCTTTCAAAACTTCATTCATCAATCTCATAAATGTGTTGGGTGCATTTCTCAACCCAGATGGCATGACCAACCATTCAAAAAATCCTTCATTTGTCTTGAATGTTGTTTTCCATTCATATCCCTCTCTCATTCTTATTTGATGATATCCACTCTTCAAGTCTATCTTGGAAAAATAGCTTGCTCCTCTCAAACAATCCATCAAATCATCCATCCTTGGTAAAGGGAATCTATACCTAATGGTTATCTTGTTGATGGCTCGGGAATATATACACATTCTCCATCCTCCATCCTTCTTTGGACTTAACACATTTGTTACTACGCATGGGCTTAGGCTTTCCCTGGCTAAACCTTTATCCAATAAATCTCGGAATTGTTTTTTGACTTCCTCATTCTCTGTAGGTGTCAACCAATAAGCTGCTTTGTTTGGTAAACTAGCTCCTGGAATAAGGTCAATATGATGGCTTATACTTCTAATGGGTGGCAATGAGTGAGGTAACTCATCCACTACTATGTCAACAAATGTTTCTAATAGTTCCTGGATTTCTTCACGAAAATCTTCTACATAAGTATTTGTAAGGATAAATCTAGGCTTCCTCACTACAACAAACTATATTTCTTTCTCCTTATTGACTTCATTCAAGAGTTCCTTCCCACTCATGAGAAGTATGCTTGAACTAACTTCTCTCTTTTTCTCTTTGTCTTCGATTGGTAACAACATATGTGTCCTACCATTCTTTTCTAGGGTATAAGTGTTCTTTCTTCCATCATGAATAACTTTTCTATCAAACTACCATGGTCTCCCCAATAAAATATGACAGACATCCATAGGAATTACATCACACAATATTTCATCCCTATAACCTCCTATTTTAAATTCAACTTGGCATTGTTGACTTACCATTACTTGATGTCCTTTCTGCAACCATGATACCATGTATGGGTTTGGTTGTGAAGTTGTCTTCAACTCTAGATTCTCCACCATCTCTGTGGATACTAGATTGTCAGTGTTCCCACTATCTATGATCACCTTGCAAACTCTGTCTTTCTCTTTGTAAGTAGTTCTGAAAAGACTTGTTTGTTGAACTGGTTCCTCTACATCCTTCTCTGGTTTAAGAAGAATATTCCTCATCATGAGGTTCTTTTCTCATTCTACTTCTTCTTCTTCCAAATTCTTCTATGCTTCAACAACATGTGCTTCACCTCTTCCTTCATTCTTTCTCTCGGGACATTCCCAAGACTTGTTCCCTTGCTTTCCATAGGTATAAAATTTAACTATGCCTCCTCTGGCTCTTTCTCTTCCTCTCCCTCTAGAAAAAGAGCTTCATTCTCCATGTTGTCCTTCTTTAGAACTTCCACCCTTGTCATGGTGACTATGTTGTTTTTCATCTTTGTACTTTAGTTTCTGGAACTTCTCTCTATTTGTTCCCTTACCTCTGTTTGAATTTCCTCCTCTATTTCGTTGGCTTTATTTCCTAGCCAATTTTTCTTCACCTTTCAAGGCTTCTTGATAAGCATCTTCGACTGTAGTAACATACATCATGTTGATATCCTCTTTTATTTCATATCTCATCCCATTGATATATCTGGCCATCTTTTCATCTTCATTCTCTTTCTGTCCAGCCCTGATGTCCAGTCTGTAAAATTCCTCAGTGTACTCCTTTACTAATAAGCTTCTCTATTTCATGTTTTGCAATCTTCTGAACATATTGATTTGGTAATCCTTTGGGATAAATTTGTCTTTGTTCTTGGCTACCATCCTATCCCAATTCTTGATTTTTTTCTTACCATTGCTCTTGCATTCGACTTGTAGTTCATCACACCATAGTGCTGCATGACCTTTTAGTCTTGTAACCGCATGATTCACCATCTTGTCTTCTTCGATATATTCATAATCAAAGTATTTTTCCATAGCACATACCCAATCTAACAATTCTTCAACTTCTAAATTGCCTTCATACATTGGTACCTCTATTCTTTCTCTGGCTCCTATGTTCGAAACAACTTTTATTAAGCGATCTTGTGCAACATCCTCTGCTACATTTTCTTTGACTTCTTCTCTCTCAGATTCACTGATATCTCCAACGTCTTGTGATCTCCTCTACACTATTTCCATGGATTCTAGTCTCATTTGGAGTTGCCTCATTTCTTCTTCCATTTTTTCATTCACTCTATGCCTTCTTGGTGGCATGATTCCACTGCGTCACCTACAAACAAAAATCAAATTATTGATACCACAATTGATCTAAATTTACCTCCTTTCTCCTTTTGTCTATTGTCTGCAAACAACTTAAAATATTTCTCTGATACCACCTAATGCAGCCCCCCCCTACTCTCCCGTAAGGCTGTGCGACTTCCTGGTCAAAGGATCTTCGATTCTTGAGTCTGATGACTCTATGAAACCTTAATGGTTTCCTTCTGTATTAAGACACGTGCCCTTTCAACTTCTTGGTGCAAGTTCGATAGAAACCTCGACCTCCCCTTTCACTCTGCTGTGAAATCTCAGAGTGCTGAGTGATAGCTCCTTTTTAGATAATCCCTCTCTTGAATGTGACCTTGGGTGATGACCACTTGATTGCAGGCACTCCCACAAGAGGTTTGGATTTAACTACTTTTGGGCCCGTAGTTACCCTCAAGCTTCCACGTGTCCTTATAACGAAACCATGGTTTGAATTGATGCCCACCCCCAATATTTTAAACTCCACACAAATCTTGTCCCCGCAATGATACGGGATCGTCAATCTCACGATATTGACGATAATGTATGAATCGACAGTTCAAATCTGCGCCTTTCAATCTACAGACTAGATCTTCCCCTCCTTCAATCAACAACTGTGATCTCCTTCGTAACTTTGTGCTTCAGGATTTTTAAATATCAAACCCAACTTTCTTCCATACTCAAACCTTCCAGAACTCACGATCCGCTGACATCTATCGCACAGAATCAATGGTACTAATCACTTCAAAACTCTAGACTTCTGAAATTTCAAATATCAAACTTATTTCACCCAATGGATTTTACTAGGAGTCTGAGATTCACTGACCCATGCCCTCCTGATCTAATGATCAATGATTTCATCGGGTCTTTAACCAGAGCTCACAGATGTGCACCACATCTTCTTTGAATCCAATGACTATGAATCACTTCAGGACTTTACTCGAAATTCAAGGATTCATGCCACGTCTCCCTTAGATCTCACAACCTAGATTTACTTCGGGTCTTCACACTCCGACAATCTTAGATCTCAAATTGAAAACTCACTTCAAATTTACCCAGAGCTCGTGATTTATTGACAAGTGTCCACCTATTGACCGACGACTCTCACCTCTTCGTCTCTCCGTGCTTTCGGAATCTCAAGTTTCAAACTTGAATCCTCCCGGGCTTACAAGATCTGATGGCTTAGATTCACTTGATCGATCCAATTCCTAAGATTACTTTAGGGGATATAACGACTCATATCTTCTTTGGATGATCGGATGACTGAGATCGACTTCGGGTTTCTGGCTCTCCGGACTTTGGTAATCTTAGATCTCAAACCTTGATAGGTTCTCTCTCCTCTGTGTACAAAGTGTTAAGTCTCATGCACCTTCCTATGATCAAACAACTGTTGGTCCCCTGCTCTGTGATCCAATGACCACTATTGCTCCTCTCTCATAAGCTTCTGATATTCTCCCAAATTAGAAGATTTATCAGTCTTCAGAGGATTTGAACCTTCACTCCGCCTGCGAGTCTGACTCTTGGATCTCGTCAACACTTTATGAAAAGTGCTATCTCTTCTGATATTCTCCCTTAAAATGATTTTGATTCCCCATGCACACCTTGCGTTCTTAGGATTTTGATAACTGAGATCGAAGGATTCTTAAAAATAAATTCTTCTCACCCACCTGGCGTTACTCTGGTTCAGTTTCTTTGATGCCTAGTCCTTTCATGATGCTATTCACACCTTCCACCTGGTTTAAGTTTTCTTTGTTCTTTCTGAACTTCTCTAAGTCACTTTGAGACTCAGTAGATGCACTCCTTGTGTTTGAGATGCACACCTTGCATACAAGTTTCAGAAGAGAAATAATTGAAACCCATTCAGTTTCATCATGAACTCATACAATCATTCTCTTGAGCAATCATACATGAACGAAATAAACTAAAGAATACATACATAATATAACATTCATTCATTCATACATCAAATGAACACAGTTCAAGGATTTGGGACAATTCTTTCTGTTTTATTCCTTCATGAAAACAAATTACATAATGTTTCTTCTACTCTACTCTGTTCTACTGATCTCTTAGATCTCTTACAATACTCATACATTCTTCTCTTACTGCTAATCTTACAATGCAACAACAACTATCTAAGGAACAACTCCATGAGCTCTCTGGTCCTGTCTGCAACCTATCCTATCAACTCATAGTGATTACCTAATTCATCCTATTACAATAACTAACAATCATTTCCAGATAAGAGTCAACACTCCATATCTGCAATCCCTTATAGTTCGTAATATTTTACAAACAAGTTACATATTTAAAATGCTTCTTTCAAAATATCTCAACAATTGTTTTAATTATGAGTTAAATGTTGATTTGAAACTCTGTTGTGATGATATGTCATTGTCCCTTTGCCTCCACGCTTGTGTTTTTACTTTGAATGCGATGCTCCTGCATCACATTGCATTGAGTTCCCATGGGAGAGGGAAAATAGTTTGTTGAATGTGCATCTTAATGAGTTGTTTGCCTCGCTGGAGAATTTGTTTTTCTTAGCTTGTTGAAGTCTATCACAAACCTATGGCTGGAAGGGTTGGACATTTTTAACTAGTCTGTCTACATGATATGACTGTGTGCAGAAGGAATCCATTCACTTTTCTTCAATCTTTTCAACCTGCTTCTACTAGACAAAAGGTGCTTGGACTGAGGCTAGAGTGGTTGCGGTGTTCTTATATTAACCTTTTGAATAGACTATGAAGAATCTGAATTTTATAGTATGAGATACTACCTCGGGACATTGTTTAGGTGGGACAATAGTTGGAACTACCCCTAGTATCTTGTAGAGATCATCCCCCAGAGTAACAATGACATTATGGGGTCAAGAATCATAAATAACATGATGCTTCTACATATATGATCATCCCAATAGAACATCACAAAAATCCAGTGGGGAAACATCTTATAATACCTCATACTTGAAGGGTTGGATGCTGTATGACAATCGACACTATTGGTTGAAATAGAGGTATCATCCCTGGTGAAGCCACCTGTTGGTGATAGAAGTCACTCCTGGATTGCTTACAGGAGCAGAGCCTGACACCCATCAGTTTAATGTCACGATTTTGTTTTAAGGAGGTGATCAAATGGTGGAAAACTCAAGGAGATATCACTCTAACTCGAGGACTGAGTCTGGTACATAAGTGACAAAGGAGGTCTTGATCTAACTTTAGCCAGTGGGTTGATAAAATGGTGGACAGATGGAAGACTTGGTGAGGAAAATGAACAAACAACTTTGGGCAACAGGCTTACAGCTATTCGCAGAAGAAAAACTCTGAATGCAAGATCAACTTGGTTCAGAGTTTCAAGGAACTGAGGAGGACTTGGATGGATCCTCCAATCCCAAGTCACTCAGCGCTGGGAAAACCACAGGAACTAACTAGAAACATAATAACTTCTACAGTGATCCTATCCAACATCATCCCATAACAGCTATAGCTCGACTGGATCATCCAATTCCGAGCGATTCTAACACAGTGTAACAAAGATGTAAAAGAAACTGACATTCATTAGGCAAGAAGTCTCAAGAGTTCATACATATCTAGGGTATTAGTGCTTCCTTAAAGATTTACATCTGGGAGCTCAACTCAACCATCGATAGATACAAAAATGGCGAAAATGCCTTCATATACTCAAAACAACAACAACAACGGAACCGAGACATTGCATTGAAAGCTTTGTGTCTGCATGGCTTCTGACAGTCAACCTCTGAAATATCGTGCAACTTATGTCAGATGCAATCTGTCTCTTTGACAGTTCCAACGACGAATCGACATGCCTTAAATTCATGGCCGTGCTTTCCCATTATGGCGGAGGTGATGTCTAACCACCACCAACCGCTTCAATAACTACTTCATAGGGATTGAGGACGACCTGGCCAGCTTGGCCTCTTTGGGATGTGGAAGGCCTTTTGCACTGCCACCTGGAATAACTGACTGGCTCAAAGAATATGCGGGGAGGACAGTGTGGAAGGTGAGGCACGGGAATGGAGTGATGGGGCCAAAACAACGGGGAGTGGAGTAAGAGGTGATGAGAGAACAAGAGAGGTTACAGGGGAGAAGATGTGATGGACACACTTTAATGGGAGGCTAACGTGGAGGAAAGGAGACGCGTGGCAGATGGTGTGTTGATGATGAGGAGGAAGGAAGACCACGCAGACCATAAAGGGGAGGTAGATGGGTGACACACGACAGCAGGAGAAAGGTGGTTCTGGGAGGTGACATGATGGGAGGAGGGCCCACACACGCATAAACGTAGAGAAGCTGAGGATTCTATGGATCGAGCGAGCGCCGTTGATACGGGCGCTAAGATCTCAGCCGTTGGAAAGCTGCGAGCCCGATTCCGGACCCCCCCCCCCCTCCACTTAAAGGTAGAAAGGTAGGGGGGGGGTCTGGAATTGCCTTCATCACCGTTGATCCAAGCGTGCTGATCTGGGCCGTTGAAGAGGTGCACCCTGGATTCTGGACCTCCCCCCTCCGCTTAAAGGTAGAAAGGCAGGGGGGGGTCCGGAATCACACCTACGTCGTTGATCCGGGTGCCGCAATCCTAGCCGTCCAGACTTGTTTTTCATTTAATTAGGGGTGCATTAGCACCCGAACTTAGGACAAGTGGGTTTTAAACCCATTCTTTTGCATTCTAACCCCCTTACAAGAAATATCTCTAACATCTGGCTCCATGGGGGATAGATTCGTCCCTATGATGCTCTAAGAACTCTTTTGCAGATTTAGTGCCTTTGCTGTTGGGCTATGGAGTCATTTATTAGTCCGAAAAATAAAACAGAAACAATATTTACAAAAAAAAACAAAAAGAGCCAACTGTGGCTCACAAAAAACACTTTTTCAAGAAATGCCCATTCACTGGGCCATTAAAAACTTCTTCTCCTTCCAGATTCTGCAACCTGTAAGTGTTGTTTGAACATGCTTCAAGGATCTTGAAAGGCCCCAGCCAGAGGGCGTCAAATTTATTGTGCTTGCCCTTGTCTTGCCTGGGTGCGTCCCATTTGAGTACCAGGTCACCTTGCTTGAATTCTTTCTTTTTTCTCTTCCTGTCAAAATTCTACTTGATCTTCTGCTGATGATTGTAGGCTCTGTCCATGACCTGTTCTCTGATTTGCTTCACTTCCACCATCTGATGAATCCTTCTGAGTACATGATTAGGTTCTCCTTCAAGGACCTGAAGGAAATTTGCCACAGGTAAGGCAAGCTGAGTGGGGAAAACAACCTCTGTTCCGTAAACAAGTTGGAAAGGTGAGAGACCTAGGGACTTCTTGGTTGTCACCCGATCGGCCCAGAGAGCAAATTTGAGCTTTGAGTCCCAGGCCTTCTGATTGTCCTCCAGCAGCTTTTTGATAAGCTTGATCAGACTTTTATTGGAGGGCTCTACCAGTCCGTTTCCTTGAGGATAATATGGAGTAGAGTGAACCAATGAAATCCCAAATTGTTCACAAAATTTGATCAGAGGCTCAGACCTGAAGGGGGAGGCATTGTCAGTGACAATACTGCTTGGGCAGCCAAATCTGGCTATGATGTCTTCCAAGAGGCTGATGATTACATTGTGAGAAGTTCTCCTGGTGGGGACAAACTCTATCCACTTGGTGAAATAATCAGTTGCAGTGAGGATCCATCTGTGATGGCCACTTGAGGGAGGATGAATCTCTCCGATGAAATCCAATCCCCACTGCTGAAAAGGTGCTGAAACTACCACAGGCTTTAATGGAAGGGATTTGAGTTGCTGTTTACCTGAGAACTTCTGACATTTGATGCAAGCCATGACTTCTCTGCAGACATCAGTAAACAAAGTAGGCCAGTAATACCCAGCCTGGAGGATTTTGTGAGCTGTGGTCTTCCAAAAATGATGACCTCTGCAGAGGCTACTATGGAAATTGAAAATCACCTTCTGGGCTTGTAGCGGGTCCAGGCATATTAATAGTATTCCCAGAGGGTCTCTCCAGTACAAGGCTTGGTCAATGAGACAATATTTGACTGCTTTAAGCTTCAGATCTCTGGCTGTACTCTTTCCCAATCCGTCAGGGGGATTTAATTCTTGCAAAAAATACAAGATATCCCTGTACCAGGGACATGATGCTAGAGGTATGATGATCTGAGAATTCCTGCTGGACGACTCAACTTGCTCATTGATGAAGTTAATCCCCAATATTTTGCAATTGGATTCAGCCAGCAGCTTGGCCAAACCTTGCCCCTTTATCAACTTGGTGGGCTTAATCTCCAGGTCAAATTCTAGGATCTTAGCTATCCACTTACTTCTCCTCCCATCTATGTCAGGCTGTATAAGAATGTCCTTCATAGAAGTTGAAGGGACATAAGCAGTGATTTTTGAGTGCAAAACATAGATCCTGAAATCTTTGAGGGATTTCACCAATGCACAGGCCTGCTTCTCCATGATCTCATATCGGAGCTCAGCGTCTCTCAATGCCTTGCTGTAGAAAGAAATAGGTTTCTCTCGTCCTTGATCGTTCCTCTGCAACAAGATCGCAGCTACCAAGTCATCAGAAGCAAATGAGAAAATCAGGAAATCTTTAGCATAATCGGGACTGACTAGCACAGGTGACTCAGTCAATGCTTTCTTTATCTGGGCGAAAGATTCCCTGGGTTCGATAGTCCATTTTATTTCATGGCCCTTCCTGAGCATGGCCGTGATGTGTTTCACCAACTCAGCAAAGTTCGAGATAAATCTCCTTAGAAAATTAATCTTCCCCAAAAATGCTTGAACCTCCTTCTTAGACTGGGGAAGTGATAGGGCTTGAATCGCTTCTACCCTGCTCGGGTCAATCCTTACTCCTTCTGCTGACACTATGTGACCCAACAACTTTCCCTCCTTCATGGAAAACAGTGATTTCTTGGGGTTTAAAGATAGGCCATATCTCCGACACTTCAGGAAAACTCTTTTTAAGTGGCAGCAGTGCTCTTTATCAGTCTTGGAGAAGACTGTGATGTCATCCAGATATATCACCACAAATTGATCCTTCTCCCCAATGAAGGCTATGTCCATGGCCCGCTGAAATGTTTCTCCTGCATTCATCAGTCTGAAAGGCATCTTGGCATACATGAATGTGCCCCAAGGAGTGGTGAAGGCTGTTTTTTCTCTGTCCTTAGGCATGACTGATATTTGATTGTATCCAGAGAAACCATCAATCATGGACATCCTGGATGCGCCAGTGACCCTCTGCAATACGTGTTCCATGTTGGGCAGGGGATAATTGTCTTTCCTCGAACTTCTATTCAGGTTCCTGAAATCAACATAGAGTCTGATTTCTCCACTTTTCTTTCTCACCGGGACCAAATTGGCCACCCATTCAGAATATCGCAAGGGGACAATGATCTGGGCATCTAGCAGCTTCTTTACCTCTTTCTCCATGACAGGTAGCAACATGGGATTTATTTGTCTCAGCTTCTGCTTGAACGGCTTAGCCTCCTCTTTTAGCGGGATCTTATGCTCAATGACTAATGTGTCATACGTCTTGAGGTCTTTGTAGGTCCATGCAAACACATCAGCAAACTCCTTTAGCAACTTAGTATATCCAACTCTCTGCTTCTAAGTCAAACTCCTTGACATCTTGACTAATTTAGGCTCCTCAGATGTGCCTATGTTACATTCAGCTGTGTCATCATCATCACCTGAAACCTTGCCCTTTACTGCCACATCATTCCCGTCGAACAATCTTTCTAACAGGATCAGTCCTTTCGGAATGTGATTGCTCTGTAGCTGAATGATCCGGTGATCAAAAATTTTATTCAAAAATTCCCGAGGGCGATGGTCATCTTCCTCTTCAGGGTTCTCATCTATGTGCATTGTGGAAAAGTCATCAATGGACTGGAGGAATTTTTCAATCTCTTGATCATCCTCAAACACCTTCCAGTACTTGACGTTGTCTGGTATAGAAGGTCTGTACTTTATTTCAACATCGGACCTGGTAGTGGGTGGCGTGGGAACTTCGAGCACACTAGCTGTGAAAGATAAAAAATCGGCTGAGGAATTTTCCTCCCTTGGAATGTAGGAAATATTGAAAGCCAGGAAGGAATTATCAACCAGGTCCCATACCTCGTTCCTGTAATTCATGAGCTGAGGATTCTTAGCCTGATAAATGTTTTTGACCCGCTGAACGATCAACTCTGCATATCCAAACACAACCACCTCTTTAATTTCCATTTCCTTAGACGCTCTTAATCCCAAAACCAGAGCTTCATACTCTGCCACATTGTTGGTGACTTCGAATTCTAGCTTGTATGACAGAGATATGGTCTCTCGACAGGGTGATATGAATATCACTCCGGCGCCCACACCCATACTGGAGGAAGCTCCATCAAATAACATCTTCCAAACAGAGGTGGTTGGAGGGGAGGTCTCCTGATCAAGAATGGGCTGCTTTCTAATCTGTAAAGGGGGCTCAGGGGTGTGGGTAGGCTGTAGTAAATTGGAACCTAAATCAATGTTCAAGGCATAGATGGGATGATTGGTAGGGTTGGCTTCATCACTGATTATGTAGGCCAGTTGGGCTTCTCTGTATAGTCTCCTATGTTCCCCTCCAAAGACTGGAATGGTGGCATATGTGAGGTCCATCTGCAAGGTTCCCCCCAGTC
>JZKD02S1673355.1:637453-660568 GCA_000966675.3 Picea glauca
ATCACACCTGCGCCGTTGATGCGGGCGCCGCGATCCTAGATGTCTAGACTTGTTTTTCATTTAATCAGGGGTGCATTAGCACCCGAACTTAGGACAAGTGGGTTTTAAACCCATTCTTTTGCATTCTAACCGCCTTACAAGAAATATCTCTAACACCACCCAATATTGTATGGTTGTGGGTGTGATGTTTTTGATAATCTCAAATGTTTGACGACCTCTACTGAGATGAGGTTCTTTTGGCTTCCTCTACCAACAATAAAATGCAGCTAGGTACCCTTCAACCACATATGTGAATGAAAAAGGGGCTCCCCCTCTTTAGGATCTACTGGTTCTTCAGGTTGAACTGTGGCGGTCGCGACAGTTGCAGTGGGGTCTCCGTCGATGATCTATTTTTTTCCATTATTTTTTGAATTAGAGTTTGAATCAAGGTTCAAATCCTTTTCTTTGATCTTATCCACCAATGGATGTTTTGAGCAAAATTCATCAGTGTTGTGCCAGGGGATTTTTTGGAAATCACACCACTTTCCAATGTCCTTCTTCATCTTCCTGTGATCCTTATTTTCCTGTGTCTTGGAATGGTTTTCGGGAGGCTATTTTTTAGGGACGCCTTTATCATAATTTGGTAGTTTCATATTTTCATACCTAAACTCTCGTTTGTTCTAGTGCCTAAATTTCTTCTTGATTTTGACAACATATCGATAGTCATCTCCCAATGATGAGCTATCCTCTGTAGAGCCCCGTGGTATTTCAGAACCAAATGTCGCTCAGAATATTTGATACCCAACTTGGTGTGAAAGGTATGGAAGATATTGGTGAACTCCGACACTGCTTGGCCCCTCTCTTGATGCAATGTGGTCCATCTTTTGTACTAGTCATCATAGTTTCCAATAGGGTAATATTGTTCCTTGACTGCATCCACAAAAAAATACCAAGTGGGCTCAGCCCCATATATTCCAGACTCCTCTTTGGAACTTTTCTCCCAGTAAGTTTCCCAAAAATGTTTGACATGGGGAAGATCTTTAAGGAGTGCGAAGGTGATGTTTTCCCTATCAAAAAAATTGTGAAAAAAGAAATAATCTTCTAGCAGGTTTAACCATTTTTCTAGGGAATCTACATCTATATCTCCTTGAAATAATGGAATACCAGAATTAACTTGTACCTTGAAAGGTGAGCTGCCTCCAAAGTGTGCACTTGATGAAGACGCGTTGGTTTTTATCAACATGCATTGAAGGATGTGGGAAACATTCTCCATCATTTCATCCCTCTGTCATGTGAGAGATTTCTCAAGCAACAAATTAATAGAATCATTTTCTCTGTTGTTTTTATATTCTTCCACCATGGAGTGTTTATTTGGCATGAAATAGTGATTTTCCTCAAGAGAGACAAGATCAAGATCCAAATTTCTATACTCAGACCTCATTGGGGACATGCATTGAAAAAAATGATCAAGAGAATCTTTCTCTGAAACCATTGATCTGTTGAAATAATGTAACTGCAAAGAGTATTCTAATTATTATTTGATATATTATTCATTGGATCAATCCCCATTATGGATTGATCTTGTCGGCTATTGTAATAGGACCAAATCCCCTTTTGCAGATTGGTCAAATGTTAATTATAATAGGAAGAATAAGAAGTTGGCCCCACCAGATATTAAAGAGGCCCCATAATGTAATTAAGGTGGTTATAACCACCTAGTGGGAGAAGTTGGCCCTGCCAGTGAAGAGACACTTCACATGTGCCAGTATAATATAAATAAGGAGGTTAGCACCTCACTTAGACACACAACTCACTTGCTCATTGAGAGACAAGTTTCGGATCTTCTGTTGGAGAAGAAGGAGAGAGAGTGGCACATATCTAGGAGAGGACTTTCTGTATTAATTTAAGAGATCTCTTGGCATTGTATTGGCTATCTATATTAAGGAAGTTTTGTTGGGTTTTCTTCCCCTAGAGGGTTTCCTAGGATAAATGTCGTGTCTCTTGTGATTGTGTATTTCTCAGTGATCTTGGATTATGCTATTGTTATCTAATGAAATGAAAAGAACTATAATAATGCCTTAAACATTAACATGGTATCAGATCCAAGCTGAAGGAAGCATCTTTCACAAGAGTGAAAAATGTCACTATTGTCGTACATGAAAATTAGGTCTTTTTGATGGTGAATATTTTCATCCCTAAAACCATATAGAAAAGTGCACCCTCCCCTAAGGATCACTTTGACACTCTCAGTGCACCTTTTCAGTGGCTGGATCTCCCAGAAAGTGAAACCCTAGTTTCACAAAGTACCGGAAGTACTAGAAAATCAGTGTACCAGAGGTACTAGAAGCACTAGTCCAAAAATCCGTAGATCAAATTTGGAGGAGAAAAAGTTGGATTTTCTCAGATCCAAACACACCAGGCTACTCACCTCAGCCAAGTGCACCTCTTGGTAAGTTCAGATTTTGATTTTGAGCACTTTCATTTTTCGGTCATTTTCCTATCTCTAGGTAAAGATGTGTGCAAGTGTTAAGCTTGTTGACAAGCTAGAAGGAGTGGAAAACTTCCATTCCTAGAAGTATAGGATTGGCCTCATTCTTGAAGAGAATGACCTAGCAATATTGTCAAAGAAGAAGTGCCGGAACCCGTCGATGCTGCAGAAAAGGAAAAGCATCAAAAGGACACAATAAGGGCCAAAAGAATCATTGCAAATTCAATCAAAGACCACCTGATTCCTTATGTTTCATCTAATAAGACTCCAAAATAAATGTTTGATGCCTTGACCAGACTATATGAAGGAAAGAACATAAACTAGAAGATGAATCTAAGAACTCAACTGAAGAATACAAGGATGCAAAAAGGAGAAATGATTCAAGAATACTTCTCCAGAATCTCAGAATTCAAATAACAACTAGAATCCATTGGAGATACCATAGATGAATAAAAACTCATAATGATGGACCTAAATGGTCTCACAAGACCTTGGTATGCATTCATCCAAACGATATGTGCCAGAACGGAGAAACTGAAGTTTGATAGTCTATGGGAAGAATGTATCCAAGAAGAAACAAGAGTAGAAAATCGTGAAGCGTTACTAGAAAGAGATGATGATCAAGCCCTAGCTACTCACACCAAAGGAGGAAGGAAGAAACCATACATCCAAAAGGAGACTCATAAGGAGCCTCAACAGTCAAAAAAATTCAATCATAAAGAATCTCATCCAAGGATATTTCAGAAGAAAGGACAACAAAAGGAAAGGGACTACTCATCTATACAATGCTATCATTGTGAAAAGATGGGACACATTGTGAAATTTTGTCCAGCCAGAAGAGAATAATACAAGAGAAAACACAAGAGGCTCAATGCCCATGTAGTCGAAGATGAAGAGCCACCCACAAAGATGGTAAGAGAGAAGATCAAAGACCATGTCTTGATCTCAACCCTCTTAGGATCTGTAATACCCAGAGAGGACACTTGGCTCATTGATAGTGGTGCATCCAAGCACATGACGAGACAAAGAAACATTCTCTCTTGTATCTCAGAAAATAAGTTTTCTCAGAAAGTGACACTTGGAGATGATTACCAATATCCCATTAAGGGAGTGGGAGAATCAAACCATAAACTGAATTCAGGGAATTCACCAAAAAATAAAGGACGTACTATATGTACCAGGCTTGAAGAAGAACCTACTCTCCATTTCATATTTAGAAAATAAAGGCTTCAGAGTTGCCTTTATAGTTGGAGAAGTTATTATGTGGGCTAAAGGAGAAACCTTAAATGAAGCAATCATCATTGGAAGTGAAGAAAATGGCTTGTATAAACTAAAGGGTCACTCAGAGGCTACCATGACTCATGCCATTGAAAACTCATCTGAACTTTGGCATAGAAGGTTAGCCCACATCAACTACAAGGAACTACCATACATATGCAAAGCAGTCACAAGTTTACCAAAACTCAAAGGTGACCATAAAGGCATATGCAATGGATGTGCAGAAAGGAAGAACATCAAGAACCCATTTCCGAAGAGGGACAACAAGACAGAAGGAGTCCTAGAACTCATCCATTCAGATGTATGTGGCCCAATGACATCATCCTCCATTAGCGGGTATGTATATTATGTATCGTTCATTGATGATTACTCTTGTAAAACTTGGATATATTTCTTGAAATCTAAAGATGAAGTGTTCAACAAGTTCAAGGAATTCAAAGCCTTGATAGAGAACCTTTCTGAAAGGAATATTAAGATACTCAGGTCAGATAATGGAGGATAATATACCTCAAAAGAGTTTTTGAACTTCTGCAAAGATGTTGGGATCAAGAGGGAAATCACTACTCCCTATAATCCCCAACAAAACAGTGTAGTTGAATGAAAGAACAGAACCATATTGGAAGCTGTGAAGACTATGATCCATGATCAAGATCTTCCTATGTGCTTATGGGAAAAATCAACAATGGAAGCTGTATATGTGCAGAAATGATTGTCCCATAGTGCACTTGGGCTCAAGACACCGGAAGAGATGTTCACCGGAAAGAAGTCAGAGGTAAGACATCTAAAAATATTTGGCTGTCCAGTGTTTATTCATATACCTAAAAAAAAGAGAAACAAGATGGATCCTTTAGGAAAGAAGGGAATATTTGTGGGATACTGTGAGGTCTCCAAGGCCTTCAAAATCTATATACTAGGTCAACATCACATTGATATCAGCAGGGATGTGACCTTTGATGAATGTGCAATTCTCAAGAAATATAAACTATGCCGGCTTGAATAAGTATATGAAGAGGAACCCGTAATCCCTAGTACTGCAATGAGGGAGGTTCCCAGAGCTACATAACTAGTGAGGGATGTTGTAACTTCCCCTAATGAGGAACTTATAGAAGACCATGACATAGTAGAAGTGCAAGAACCTCCTCAGATGACGATCCTCCATAAAAGAAATCCAACTTGGGCTAGAGAGCTTATTCAAGATGGAGAGAAGTATGGTGTTTCCCAAGGAACTACGAGACAGGTGAAAAGACCAAATCCATTCTCCAGTTATAAGACTTTGATGTGTGATCTCCTAGAAGAGGAGCCTACCTTATTTGAAGAATCCATTCAGAGAAAAGAATCGCTAGATGCCATGACAGAGGAATACCAATCCATAATAAAGAATGAAGTATGGGAAATAGTTCCCAGACCGAAGAATAAAGATGTGGTATCCTCCAGATGGCTCTTCAAAATAAAACATGTTGCTGATGGAAGTATTGAGAAGTATAAAGAAAGATTTGTCTCTTGTGGCTTTTCCCAGAAGGAAGGCATTGACTATGAAGAGACATTCGCTCCTGTGGCTAGATACACTTCGATTAGAACCATCATAGCTCTTGCAGCTAAGATGACGTGGAATTTGCACCATATGGATGTGAAGACATCTTTCCTAAATGGTGTCATCGAAGAGGAAGTGTATATAGAGCAGCCTCAAGGATTTGAGGTTGAAGACAAGAATTCTCATGTCTGTAGATTGAAGAAATCCTTATACGGATTGAAGCAAGCTCTTAGAGCTTGGTATGGCCATATAGACAGTTTCTTGGTGAGCTTAGGCTTTACCAAGAGTAAAGAAGACTCTAACCTCTACTTCAGAATCATGAACAAAGAGCCATTAATCTTACTGATGTATGTGGATGACTTATTCTTAACTGGAGAAGAAAAGCTCATCACTGAATGTAAAAATAGACTTGCCTTAAAATTTGGAATGAAAGACCTTGGCCTAATGCATTATTTCTTAGCTCTTAAGGTATGGCAGAGTCCTGAGAGGATCTTCCTTAACCAAGGGAAGTACAGGGTCAGAATCTTGAAGAGATTCGACATTTTGGAATGCAAGCCGATGAATACACTAATGGAAGCAAAGCTGAAGCTGCTGGTTGGCACTTTGTTAGAATTGATTGAATCCACACTGTATATACTGATTATTGGATCATTGATGTACCTGATGAACACCAGACCAGACATTTGTTTTTCCATGAAAACCATGAGTCAGTTCCTGGTAGAACCCAGACGTGTTCACCTAGTGGCTGCAAAACATGTGATGAGGTACCTTAAAGGTACAATATATTATGGTCTTAGCTATGATGGAGATCACAATTTCACATTGAGTGGATATACTGATGCAAATTGGGTAGGAAGTGTTTCTGATAGGGAAAGCACTTCAGGATGTTGTTTCAGTTTGGGATCAATTATGATCTCATGGCAGAGTAGGAAGCAATCTAGTATTGCTCTTAGTACAACGGAAGCAGAATACATTGTTGCATGTTCTACCAACTGCAAAGCTATATGGATTCGAAAGTTGCTAACTGACCTATTTGACTTAGAGATGAGAGAAACCTTGATTCTATGTGACAACTAGAGCTACATAAAGATGACAGAGAATCCTGTATTCCACGATAGGTCGAAGCACATAGAGATCTCTTATCATTACATCTGTGACATGGTGCAGAGAAGAGCCTTAAAGCTCCAATACATTATCACAAATGAACAGGTTGTTGACGTGTTGACGAAGCCACTATCTCATATAAAGTTTGAGTACTTTCGTGATAATCTTGGTATAGTCTGAAAGGACCCTCCTCAAAAGGGGGAGTAGATGCTGTGATGAGACAACTCTTGCTTCCAACCTGATGGTTGTGACATAAAGCAAGATGATGTGATATGACTAGTACTATGCTTCCAACCAGATAGCTGTGACATAAAGCTAGTCTAGTATCCTGCTTCCAACCTGATGGTTGTGATGTAAATCAGAATGAGTACCTTGCTTCCGACCTGATGGTTGTGTTGTAAAGCAAGATGATGTGTGACTAGTACTATGCTTTTGGCTGTATAGCTGCAATGTAAAGAAAGTCTAGTTCCCTGCTTCCGACCTAATGGTTGTGACATAAAGAAGGATGTGTAACTTTCTTCCGACCTGATGGTTGTGATGTAAAGAAAGATGATATAATGAGACTAGCATTGAGCTTCCAGCTAGATAGTTGTGACGTAAAGCCAGTCTAGTATCCTGCTTCTGACCCGATGGTATCTTTCTTCCATATTGAGTTCTGTGATGTAAAGAAAGAATATGAGATGATACTAGTACTGTGCTTCCAGCTTGATAGCTGTGACGTAAAGCTAGTCTAGTATCTTGCTTCCAGCCTGAGTGCTGTGACGTAAATCAAGACATTGATATGAGACAAGTATTGAGCTTCCATATTGATAGATGTGACGTAAAGCCAGTCTTGCATTATGATGATCCATCCTTGTGCTGTGATGATGATGATGTATTCATTTTTATACTAATACATATTGATGCAGATGATGATGGCATTCCTTTGAGAATGACGATGCTTCTGATGAAGAAAACTTCCGATGATTTATAGATACGCCAGTCAATATTCCAAGATGATATTGATGATGTTGTCCTCTCACCCACTTGATGTTGTTTATGATGTTGTCCTCTCTCTCTCGCATAATGCTGTTGAAGAATACCCTTCTTATTAAGGGGGAGTGTTGAAATAATGTAACTGCAAAGAGTATTATAATTATTATTTGATATATTATTCATCGGATCAATCCCCATTGTGGATTTATCTTGTCGGCTATTGTAATAGGACCAAATCCCCTTTTGCAGATTGGTCAAATGTTAATTATAATAGGCAGAATAAGAAGTCATCCCCAATAGATATTAAAGAGGCCCCAGAATGTAATTAAGGGTGTTATAACCACCCAGTGGGAGAAGTTGGCCTTTCTAGTGAAGAGACACTTCACACGTGCCAGTCTAATATAAATAAGGAGGCTAGCGCCTCACTTAGACACACAACTCACTTTCTCATTGAGAGACAAGTTTCAGATCTGCAGTTGGAGAAGGAGAGAGAGTGGCGCATATCTAGGAGAGGACTTTCTGTATTAGTTTAAGAGATCTCTTGGCATTGTATTGGCTATCTATATTAATAAAGTTTTGCTGGGATTTATTCCCCTAGAGGGTTTCCTAGGATAAATGTTGTGTCTATTATGATTGTGTATTTCTCATTGATCTTGGATTATGCTATTGTTATCTAATGAAATGCAAAGAACTATAGTAATGTCTTAAACATTAACATGATCTAGATTATTTTTGGCATGAAATGAGAGAGGAGATATAATAAAGAAATATACAGAGATATCTCAAATATCAAATAATATAACAAATAAATATGAGAGATGCAATCATTAACACAAAGATACAATAATACACAATTTTTATTAATGAACGAAATGTACAAAACTGTAGAAATACATAGTGAAAGACTCACTAGAATTGTGGTAGCTTATCTCTAAGAAGAGATTTGATGACCACTCACATTAACAAGAGTATTGTAATGTCCCCGACCACCTAAAGGCCAGGGTATGCCACCTTCAAGCCCACCCTTGGACTTCTTTCTCTTACCGATAATTTTTTTTTTTAAATTAATAAGGATGCATAAAAGAAAATATCTAACGGCATGCACAACAATAACCAACAAGCGTGCATATTCTAAAGATTCAATTAAATGATAAATAAATATGCAGTGGAACACATTCATATACAGGTAAATAATACCATAACATAGAGCACTTATCTTTATAAAAGATGATACCAATTGGCTTCAAACCAAGGATGTTCCACCCAATCGTAGACACTATTATTCCAAATATCAACAACAATGTCACCCCCGAGCCAGGGATATGAATCCACAAGGATTGTTCTAGAGTGTTACTTGGATTCCCCAACCAGTCAACACTCAATCTCTCACAGGATTTCACAACACTCACGTCAATCCAAGTACCCATCTCTCTTCTACCAAGCCTGCACCACCCAAGAGAATGGACCTCCACCCTTCTTTGCCACATAGTGCCTTAGGTAGTCCTTCTCCTTCTAGGGCTCCAATGCAACTGGTCCAAAATCTCAATGTTGGAAATCTTAGGACTCACAACTATGAACAAATATGGAAATAGGCTAATGCATCTCATACATGTAAGCCTCAAGTCATGGTTGGATTACACCAGCGACAACTACAACCAAAAATACCATGGATACTCTTCGGCAGTTCATTTCCATTTCCCAAGATGAGACATGGATGAGGATGGATCAATTAATGATAGGTAAGGATAGGATGAATGAACGATTTAGCAAGTGAATGAATGCAAGAACCAGTGAATGAAGGAGCGAACGGGCAATCAACCAACCCCCCAATAGAATAGGGGGGGGTTTAAGTATTTCATGGGGAATAAATAACCTTAGACAAAAAGGGTAATTAAAATAGGAAATAAACATTTATCCCCTTAAGCTCCCTCTCTTGTGGAATCATATCCCCCTATAACTCTAGTCCTTGTTCATCTAGCATCCAATGATGTGTTTATTATTAATAATGATCAAAACATTACATTTCTTAGGCACACTAGCCTCTTTTAATGGTTTCGGCCCTCTAGCCTCTTGACAATTAACAAAATAAATTATTTAATATGGGGCTCAAAACATGGGGTGTTACATCTCCTCCCCCTTATTTTGGCATTGTCCTCAATGCATATACAAAATAGAGATCAAAATCTCAAAATTTATTCAAAAATTTGTGGGTACTCTGCCCTCATGGAATATTCATGCTCCCAGGTAGCATCTTTAAGAACATAGCAGGTCCACTGAACTTTTACCAGCTCTATAACTCGATTCCGGAGCATTTTGACCTTTCTTTCCAATACCCGCACTAGCTGGAACTGAAAGTCTCCCTTTGTCTCTACCTGAATAAGATGCCAATCAATAACATGGTTAGGATCATGTACATATTTATTTAGCAAATAGACATGAAATACATTATTCACATTCATTGAAGCAGGCAATGCAAGTATGTATGCAACTGACTCTATTCTGTCCAATATTTCAAATGGATCATAGAAGTTGGCTGCCAACTTTGTACAACTACCCAATTTCAAGGAGCTTTTCTTGGGATTCAATTTCAAAAGTACATGCTCCCCTACTTTAAATTCTCTAGATGTCCTGTTCTTATCTCCATAAATTTTTTGTCTATCTTGAGTTGCCTTTAAATTCTGCTTGATCTTAACCATCTGGTCTTCCATATCCTTGAGCAACTTTGGCCCAAGTACTACTCTATATATTGGGTTTTCCCATCTCACGGGAGTATTGAATTTCCTACCATACAAGACTTCAAATGAGTTCATTCTCAATGAAGCTTGATACCCATTATTATATGAAAACTCAACCAAGTGCAAGTAATCTTCCCACTTAGATGGCTTATCCATCACATACATTCTCAACATATCTTCAATTACTCATTTGACCCTCTCTGTTTTCCCATCTGACTATGGATGGTATGCTGTGCTAAATTTTAGATTCGTACCAAATCCTTTAAACAATCCCCTCCATAAATTGGAGGTAAAATTTGCATCTTTGTCCAAGACAATTGTCCTAGGTATCCCATGCAACCTAGCAATCTCTCTCATGTAAATTTTTGCAATATTATCCATTGTATGGGTTGTTTTTACAGGAACAAAATGAGCATCCTTTGTTAATTTTTCAACCATCACCATGATTGAATCATGTTTCATTGTCATATTGGGTAATTTATTTATGAAATCAATGGTTATCACTTCCCATTTCTTCTCTGGGATTGGTAATGGCTGAAGAAAACCTGTTGGGTTCCTATGCTCAACCTTCACCTTTTGACATTCTATACATTAAGTGATGTAATAAAAAACATCCTTTTTCATTCTTGTCCAAAATAATTGGCTTCTTATTGCTGTAATCATTTTCTAGTAACCGAGATGTCCAACATAAGGAACACCATGCATTTGCTTCAATACCAAATTCCCCAGTTCTTTGGAACTAGGAACATAGATTCTATTCTTATGCATGAGTAATCCATCTTCCTTTATCTCATACTCCTTTATTTTCTGTTGTACATCTCCTTGCTGTAAGCTTTCCTTTACCTGTAGGTAATGTTGATATGTAGCAAGATCATCTAGAATTCTACTCTTCAATTCTGACTGATTCATACTAGTGACAGTAGCATGCATGAGATGCACTCTTCTACTAAGTACATCAACAACTTTATTCTCTTTTCCTTTGATATTCTTGACATCGAGGTCATATTCACTTAAAAATTCCAGCCGTCTTGTTTCTCTGGCATTCAAGGTTGGATGTTCAAAAGATACTTCAAGCCAATGTGGTCTGTCCTTAGTTCAAATCTCTTCCCCATGAGATAATGCCTCTACATCCTTAAGGCACGGACAATGGAAGCAAACTCCAAATCATGTGTGGCATAGTTCCTCTCATGCTCCTTAAGTTTTCTGGACTCATAACCAATGACATGTCCATTTTTCATGAGGAATCCCCCAAGTCCTTCCTTACATGCATCTGTAAATACCACAAAACTTTCATTTGGATCAACAATCTTTAACACAAGTGCACTAGTAAGTAATTCCCTCAACAGATTAAAATTTTTTTCACACTTAGGTTTCCATTCGAATTTAGTTCCCTTCTTTTGCAAAGAAGTCATGGGATGAGAAATATTAGAGAACCCTACTATGAATCTTCTGTAGTAACCATCTAATCCCATAAATTATCTGACTTCTAACACATTTCTGGGTATTGGCTATCCTCTAATGGCTTCAATATTCTCTAGGTCTACTGCTATGCCCTGCTTTGAAAAAATGTGTCCCAAGTTATGGATCTACTTTTGATAAAAAGAACACTTACTCAACGTAGCATACAATTGATTTTATATCAATACTTGCAATACTTGCAATACTTAGAATAGACAAGTATGTCATCCAAGAACACTATGACAAACTTATCTAAATAATTTCTGAATATGCCATTCATTAAGAACATAAAGATAACTGGTGCATTGGTCAGTCCAAATGGCACCACTACAAATTCATAATTCCCATACCTGGTCCTAAAGGTTGTCTTATGAATGTATTCTTCCTTGATTCTTACCTGATAATATCCTTACCTCAGGTCAATCTTTGAAAATATCTTTGCCCCTCTTATCTGATCAAAGAGGTCATCAATTCTAGGTAGAGGATACTTGTTCTTTATAGTATAATTATTTAGTTGTCAAAAGTCAATACACAACCTCAAGGTTCCATCCTTCTTTTTGACAAAGAGTACTGGTGCTTCCCAAAGTGAAACACTTGGATGTATGTACCCTTTCTTCAATAATTCCTCCAACTTCATCTGTAATTCTTTTAACTTTGGTGTGCTCATTCTATAAGGTGTTTTTGACACCAGGGAAGCTATTGGCACTAAATCGATAAAGAAATCTATCTCCCTTTTTTGTGGAAACCCTAATATTTCTTGGAATACATCCTCAAATTATTGTAGTATCGAGAAATCTTCAAGGCTTGGCCACTTTGTCTTTTCTGGCTCCTCCACATGGGTTGCATACAATTGACATAATTTTCTAAAAAATCTCTTCAACTGTAAGGATGAAATCTCCCTCATAAAGATGGGTCTTGGAACTCCTTTCACAATGTTCTGTTTTCCATATTCATCAAGATAGGTAAATGTATTGCTATGAAAATCTAGGACAACATGATGCTTGTCTAGCCAATCCATTCCAATTAGAATATCATAAGACCCCAATGGTATGATATTTAGATCAACATTTGTATTCACACCATTAAGACTTATAGAACATCCTATGACCATATCATGGATTCTCCTTTTGGTTCCAGTGGATAGCTGGACCAAACTTGATTTTCCAAGCTTACTTTTCTCCAAATATAATCTATCCACTATTTTAGGATCAATGTAACAGTGAATTTCTCTTGAATCAATTAAAATAGCAATAGAATGACTTATGATCTTACCTTCCATCTCGATCATATTGGACTAGTACTCTGCTTGTCGATCATCTAAAGATGCATAGATTCTTTCCATATCTTTAACTGTTGTAGCCTCTTGGACATTGTGCACAGTCTTCACTATGTCCTTTCTATGTGGGAAATCTTTCTACAAGTGATCTTCTTTGCAGCCCCAACATTGGATAGGGGGTCTTCCCCTTTTTCCCAAGGAGTCTTCTTTCTTGGATTCACCCTTAGAATATTGATCTTGATGATTTCTATTAGGCTCATTCCTATTGAAGGGAGGTTTGAATCCTTTCCTCCTCTGATCAGACATCTCCTTCTTCTTATCCTTTCAATATTTCTGCAGTGACTCTCTGCCATGGCCTTCCTCATATAGGTATTTAGCCTTCCTGGTTTCCTCAGTGAAGGTCTTGGGCTCATCATACCGAGTCTTTTATTTATAAAAGGATGGAAATCCACTCAAAAAAAATTGTATATTTAACTTTTCATCATTTATAAACCCAACATATTTTAACGATCCCAAGAAATTCTTCTCATATTCTACCATAGTCATGCTTCCCAGACTGAGTTCATATAACTCCTACATTTTCTTGTCATAGAAATGCTTTGAGAGGTACTCCTTATAGAAGTACTTCTTGAACTGTTTCCAAGTGATCCTATTATCATTAATGTTAGCACAAGAATTTTCAACTAGAAGAGGCCTAACTATTAGATTTTTGGGTTTTTGCTAAAGTGTTAACTCCCTCAATGGTAAAGTGCACAATATACTGCCAAGACACCTAAACACAATGTGTTTAACATTATAAAAGACCACCAACTGATATGCACACATTTAATATTGAAGGCGTTGTGTTTTAACATTGCTACCTAAATCTACACACAGGTGCAACATAAGTGGCACTACCTATAGGCACTACCTAATATTTCTGGCAGAAAATGAATTGTGTAGAGTTATTTTACCAGTTTTTAGTGACTAACTTGAAATTTGGATTCTGAACAATTGAAAAGGTATTTTTGAAAACTGGGCATGGTTTTTGTTCATAACATTCGAAATAAAAAAAACCTCTCAATTGTTTTAAATGTGTTATGGTTTGAGATATATTAGACATAGAAGTGGCGCTACCCAACTGTTTTACAACGACGCTGCCTAATTTCCTGTAGCGGTCACGATTTTGATATTTGCCTTTTTGGGAGGTTGCCACATGTCAAGGAGGATTCAAATGAATTCTCAAGGATCAGTTAGATGTCAAGGGACACCTTCAACTAATATTTATCTCTAGGAAAGGCCTCATGCAATGAGGTGGAGACATTTTATTAATGACTTCCAAAAAATTCCTGAAAATTAGCAGTTTGTTGGATTTTTGTCTCTTTCATTGTTGCCACCTATCTCCAAAGTTTAGAATCCAATGGAGGAGATGGGATTCGACCTCCTAAGGTTATGAGGATGCTATTTTATATTTAAGGAAGGAAATATCTCTTGGAGAAGCGATTCATGATCCAAGGGAGAGACCCGAGAGGTCTGGGTAAAATTTCAAGATCCGTGAGGGAGCTAGAAAGGCATGCAAATTCTCTGATTTCAAGTTGCAGACCTGTGATGATTTTTTATGTAAAAGATCTCAGCTGACAATGAAGTTATTTTTCACTTATTTTTCTCTTTTCTGTGTAAATCATTTTCCCATCTTTCATCTTCTTGGATATGTGTTGCTGCTATAGGTTATATGTCTGCAATTTCTGTGCTGAGAGGGTTATTGTATAAGATATTCTCTAGCCCTTGCCATAGGATTATCTGATTTTTAATTCAGCTTTAGAAAGGTTTTCTGAAAACTGAGTTTTTTCCTCTTGCTGTCATATGAATTGAAAATCAGGATGCTCTTTGATCATTTTCAGTTTTGTTTTTCTTATTTCTTCATTTCATATTTTTATATAACTGATCCGAACTTTGTTGACCTGATTTGTTGCACATAGAATGTTAGTTCAGGATTACAGTTTCTTTTCATGGACTCCATGCCCAATGATTTCATTGCTTTCTTGATTAATTTAACGACTCTCATAATTTCCTGAAACCCATATTATCTAAATTAAACCCTTATCATTTCAAGATGTGTTGGGCTTGTACTTGAAGCAGTCCAAGTGCAACTTCCAATGCTAACTTATTTTGGCACCATTGTCAGGGATGGATTTGAGCAGATTGAAAAGATCCTTCTGAAGGATGACATTTCACAACTCCAGCTTTAGATGGTGACTGAAGTTGGACACCTTCAAGACTACACATTCACCATGGTGACTCCATTGTTCAAAATATGTTGGTGACTCCACTGGAATGAGACCAATTAAATGGGTATGAAGGCTATCCTGGCCAGGAGGTTTTCTCCACTTGATTTCTCAGATATAGAGGATTATCCACATCCTGTGCCTCTTATTGATGAATGGTAAGATCTGCTACCTAGATTTTATAAAGGTAAGGATGACAACCCTGTTGAGCATGTCCATGAATTTCATAATTTGATGCATCATCTTGATATCCATCATGAAGATATATTGATGAAAATGTTCATGTATTCATTGGATGGGGATGCATGTAAATGGTATTTCTCATTACCCCTTTCCAACATTTCATCCTTGAAGGATTTCCACAGAGTATTCAATGAACACTGCAAAAGGTTTTATCCCTTTGAAAGTATTTTCCGTAACTGTTGTGAGGGATATGTAGAATGTGCTCAAGATTTGTTAGATTGATTTGCTGAATATAAAGATGAAAATGATTTATTTCACTGTCCAAATGAAAGTATAAAAAATACTCCTGTATTTAGAGAGGACAACATTCATAAATTTGTTTCAGATGAAAATAATGTATATGAACAACTAGAAGCAACAATTATTATTGTTCCCGAAATGAATATTTTTAACAATTATATTCTTGATGAAATTATTGTTTTAGAGGTCTATCATAGGTATGAAAGGCAGCTTGTTTTTGATGAATTTTCTAGTGATGATGAGCAGCAAGATTATCCTATATTTGATCACTATGAAGACAAGGAGTATGATGCAGAGGTTGGCCTTGTCACAGAAGACATAAACCAAAGATTTGACTAGGAGCAACCCTTAGTTGAGGCACATGAGGAGATCATTTATACACAACCAGAAGTAAATCAACAATCATCATTGGATCAACAACCACCTATGTCAATCCTTCTTCCACTTGTACCCATAGTTTACAGTAAGCAACTTCAAGTGGAAAAAGAAATATGCTATCAGTCCCATGAGTTTTGTCACCATTTTCATGACCCTGTAGGGGTGTATATGGAGTTGTATTTCTCAAATGTTTTGGAACTTGTAAACTTTATTTTGTTAGAGGAAGTCAGAGGAGATATAGGAAATGTTTTCAAGCCATTGTCATATTCCTTTTTTCTGCTGTCAATCATTGGAATTATAAAGACTCATGTCATCAAGTTTCTTGAATGGCTTTGGTGGAAGTTTTCCTTCACCTAGCCCATTGTAAAAGTCAGTTAGCTTAGGTTTTTTTCATAAATAAGCTCCATAAAGAGAAGGTGTGTTTTCTTTCTGTATGAAAGTAGAGTAATATAAGTTGTCAGTATGTTTTCTTCAACACAATGCATCAGAGCATGACTCCACAAGCCCAAAGGATAAGGCATTGAAACTACAAGAGTTCTTAGAGCCTCACAGGGAGGACTCTATCCCCCATGGAGCCTATGTTAGCACAAGAATTTGCATCTAGAAAAGGCATAAATATCAGATTTTTGGGTTTTTTCTAAAGTGTTAACTCCCTCAATGGTAAAGTGCACAACCTACTGCCAAGACACCTAAACATAATGGGTTCGACATTATAAAAGAACACCAACTGCTCTGCACACATTAAATATTGAAGGAATTGTGTTTTGACATGGCTACCTAAACCTACACACAGGTGCAACATAAGTGGTGCTACCTATAGGCGCTACCTAATATTTCTGGTAAAAAATGAATTGTGCAGAGTTATTTTACCAGTTTGTAGTGACTAACTTGAAACTTAGATTCTGAACAATTGAAAAGGTATTTTTGAAAACTGGAGGATTTTTTTGTTCATAACATTCCAAATAACAAAAACGTCTCTAAGTTTTTCTAAATGTATTATGGTTTGATAGATATTAGACATAGAAGTGGCGCTACCTAGCTGTTTTACAACGACGCTGCCTAATTTTCTGTAGCGGTCACGGTTTTGATATTCACCTTGTTGGGAGGTTGCCACATGAAAAGGAGGATTAGAATGGATTCTCAAGGATCAGTTAGATGTCAAGGGACATCTGCACCTAATATTTAGCTCCAGAAAATTCCTCATTCAATGAGGTGGAGACATTTTATTAATGACTTCCAACAAATTCCTGAAAATTAGCAGTTTGTTGGATTTTTGTCTCTTTGATTGTTGCCACCTATCTCCAAAGTTTAGAATCCAATGGAAGAGATGGGATTTGACCTCATAAGGTTATGAGGATGATATTTTCTATTTAATGAAGGAAATATCTCTTGGAGAAGCGATTCATGAGCCAAGGGAGAGACCCAAGAGGTCTGGGTAAAATTTCAAGATCCACGAGGGAGCTAGAAAGGCATGAAAATTCTCTGATTTCAAGTTGTAGACCTGTGCATATTTTTTATGTAAAATATATCAGCTGGCAACGAAGTTATGTTTCATTTTTTTTTCTCTTTTCTGTGTAAATCGTTTTCCCATCTTTCATCTTCTTGGATATGTGTTGCTGCTATAGGTTATATGTTTGCAATTTCTGTGCTGAGAGGGTTATTATATAGGATATGCTCTAGCCCTTGCCATAGGATTATCTAAGTTTTAATTCAACTTTAGAAAGGTTTTCTGAAAACTGAGTTTTTTCCTCTTGCTGTCATATGTATTAAAGGTCAAGATGCTCTTTGATCATTTTCAGTTTTGTTTTTCTTATTTCTTCATTCCATATTTTTATAAGCATTATAATTGATCCCAACTTTGTTGACCTGATTTGTTGCACATAGAATGTTAGTTCAGGATTACAGTTTCTTTTCATGGACTCCATGCCTAACGGTTTCATTTCTTTCTTGATTAATTTAATCACTCTCATAATTTCCTGAAACCCATCTTATCCAAATTAAACCCTTATCATTTCAAGATGTGTTGGGCTTTTACTTGAAGCAGTCCAAGTGCAACTTCCGACGCTAACAATCAATATGTTCAACTTTCTTCAGTTGATCCCACCACATTGCAACTTTCACGTGTAAATGGTAGGTGGAAATTCGGGCTTCTAGATTTGATGAATAATTATGCAATTGAAATATCTCCTGAGTCCAAGTATCCATGCTTCAACATCATCCTCCCTTTCTATTTCACCATCAAAGGATGGTGGATTGAGATTCCTCAGCTCTCCTTGCAAATTTTCCACCTCTTTTCTCCTTCTTTGGTGCCTAACAAAAGACACCGTTGGACTGCTTATGGAATCCTTCGATGAAGAACTATTTCTTGCTGAGTAAGGAGGTGAGTGGTTTCTATGAGTTTTTCTAGCACTTCTTGAATGAACAACTCTTCCACGATCATCTCTTCTTTCATGACACCTACCTTCTTCCTCTTTCTTTGATCCATTCTTGCCTTGACTTTGCAGTCGATCTAAGCTCTTTAGCACTTGAGAATTTATATGAATTTTCTCCCTGATCAGCCTCTCATTGTCTGCCTTGTAGCTCTTCACTTCTATTTTCAGGCTTCTTACAATTTCTAGCAATGTTTCTTTCTCCCCTCGGCCCTTGCATCCTTTAGATTCTATCTCCACATTGCCAATTCTGGTATTTTGGCCTTTTTCCTTCTTATCATGGCTTGAGGCTACCTCGTGTTCTTCCATTTCTTCAATACACATTCTGAGTTGATGTGTTTAAACCCCTTAATTTTGCAAAATGTGCAAGCGACCATTTTGTTAGAACTAAGCATATGATAAACAAAATTTACCAAACCATGTTACAGGTCCCTTTTGTTCTCAATTCATGAAGAACATATATGTATCAATCTAAACCATCTAACACTTTCATGTTATCCCTTAGCCAATACAAAATTTAATTCTGCACAAGCACTCCCTTCAAACCACTTCCCCCATGTGACCATGGATTGAAACCGCTTTCAAATACTTCTTGGCGCTTTCTATGTTAGAAATTACTATATCAGAGATCGTGTGGTTGAAAATAAATCCAGGTCTAATATCGTCGGTCAACAATAATTGTGGGCTAACAATGTGATCACTTTTTATCATAGAGATTTTTCCCCACAATATGAAAAGTGCTCACTCAAATCTCCTTTAAATCGTGGTCATTGATCTCTTGTCCTGATGATATCAACGGAGATGGAAAATAGCAAGATGCAAACTAGCATGTCTACTAATTTTTCCTCCTCTCCCTGCAATGGTCCCCCACTGTCTATTTTCCATTAAAAAAAAAAACGACTATCTATGGGTCTTGGTTTGTTAGCACCCTGTTCAAATATCACACTGACATACACTAGCTCCTTCCTCTCCTATGACCTTGGGTTATGATATAGGGCTTACCCTCCTTGGCGCTTCACAACTTTAGAACCTTCATCTAGGATCATATCAATGGTCCTCGTCCTCATTCATGATCAATGATCAAGATCGACTTCAGAACTCTGTGGTTTGGGAGTTAGACACTTTTGACCTCCGCTTTCCCTTGGATTACTCTATACCCAAATTTATAGATGTGGCACAACACATCCACCTCAAATCAATGGCTCTAGTCCACTTTGGGACTTCGTCCTTTGGAAGTCTAAACTTCCTCTGTTTGCTTCCTCCTAGAACGCTTTCACCTAGAATTCATGATTTGTCGATGTGTGTCCTCCTGTATATCGATGGCTATGAATCACTTTGGCTCTTCAGGATTCGAGAGTTTCAAACTCTCCACCATGACTTTCTCCCAGAGTGCTTTCACCTGAATTCGACGATTCATCGATGCATGTCTCTCACAGATCAATGATTGTGAATCACTTCAGCTCTTCAGGCTTCGGGAGTTTCAAAATCTCCACCTTCACTTTCTCTCGGAGTGCTTTCCTCTGAACCGCCACTAGATCAATGGCTCACATTTGTTTTCATGCAGATCTGATGACTGGGACTTAAACCTACTTAATGTTTTTCTTCGCTGTCATCGGACGACCCTTTTTCACCTGCCCTCCGATCTAATGATCATGGATCTCTCTTAATCCCATAGTTGTGATCTCTCCCAAATTTGAATGGGATGGTCACGATCCTTCGATCCCTTACAAAGGATCTCTGACGTTCTAGATCCTATGTAGATTTTGCAACGCCATTCCTCCTGATCTTTTCAACTTCAAATTCAGAATTCGATCTCAACCATAAGAATCTAACTAATAGACTCGACCATACTGGCCGATGTTTCAATCATAAGCTTTGATACCAATCTATAACATCCCCGACCACCCACAGGTTGGGGTATGCCACCTTCAAGCCCACCGTTGAACTTATTTCTCTTACCGATACCATTTTTTAAAAATTAATAAGGATGCATAAAATAAAAGATCTAACGACATGCACAACAATAACCAACAAGAATGCATATTCTAAAGATTCAATTAAACAATAAATAAATACACAGCGGAATACATTCATATACAGGTAAATAATACCATAACAAAGAGCACTTATCTTTATAAAATATGACACCAACTGGCTATAGACCAAGGATGTTCCACCCAACCGTAGACACTACTATTGCAAATATCAACAACAGTGTCACCCCCAATCCAAGGCTATGAATCCATAAAAATGGTTCAAGAGTGTTACTTGGCCTCCCAAACTAGTCAACACTCAAGCTCTCATAGGATTTCCTAGCACTCACAACAATCCAAGTACCCAACTCTCTTCTACCTATCCTACACCACCCAAGAGAATGGAACTCCACCCTTCTCGACCATGCATTCCCTTAGGTAGTCCTTCTCCTTCTAGGGATCCATTGCAACTGATCTAAAATCTCAATGCTGGAACTTTCAGGACTCATAGCTATGAACAAAGCAGGACACAGGCCAGTGCATCTCAGACATGCATGCCTCAAGTCATTGCTAGATTACACTAGTGACCACTACAACCAACAATACCATGGATACTCTTCAGTAGTTCATTTCCCTTTCCCAAGCCAAGACGCAGATGAGGATGGATCAATGAGTGATAGGTAAGGACATGATGAATGAACGAGTGAGCAAGTGAATGAACACATGAACCAGTGAATGAAGGTGCGAACAAGGAATCAACAAACCCCCCCAATAGACTAGGGGTGGGTTTAAGTATTTCATAGGGAATAAAGAACCTCCTGGCCTCCCCCAAGAAGCTCACATAACTAATCCACTCCCTTAGACAAAAAGGGTAATTAAAATAGGAAATAAACATTTATCCCCTCAAGCCCCCTCTCTTGTGGAATCATATCCCCCTATAACTCTAGTCCTTGTCCAGTTAGCATCCACTGATGTGTTTATTATTAATAATGATCAAAAGATTACATATCTCAGGCAGACTAGCCTCTTTTAATTGTTTGGGTCCTCTGGCATCTTGCCAATTAAAAGAATACATTATTTAATATGGGGCTCAAAACCTAGGGTGTTACTCAGACCGTGGAGGGTTTATTTGTCATGCAAGAGTGATTTTACTCAAGAGAGACAAGCGGGAGACCAAAATTTCTATACTCAGACCTTGTTGGGGACATGCACTGAAAAAATGATCAAGAGAAGCTTGCTCTGAAACAACTGATCCAGATTATTTTTGTCATGAAATGAGAGAGGAGATATAATAATGAAATATATAGAGATATATCAAATATCCAATAATATAAAAAATATATATCAGATATGAAACCATAAACACAGAGATACAGTAATACACAATTTTTATTAATGAGCGAAATGTACAAACGTGTAGAAATATAGAGTGAAAGACTTGCTAGAATTGTGGCACCTTATCTCTGAGAAGAGATTTGACGACTACTCACATTCGAAAGAACATGATTACAATTAGGCTCTAAATGAATTTTTAACATAAATAAAATACAAAACCCCAACCCTGGAAGATGAAAATCCAACAGTTTTGTGGACCTTGTTTTGCATAGTTTGATGTATCAACTTCCCCAGGGTGTATACTTTGCACACGATCTTTGTTTGGGACACATGATAGCTCAATGGAAAGGTATCATCAAGGAGATTCATGTTTGGGGTTCAATAGAGACTTTATAAATATTTTAGGTTCTCGATCCCGAAAAATCTTCATTTAGGCCCTTAAAATGGCCCCAGAAGTCCAGGAACCGAAAAACTGCTAAAAATAGAAAGTTGCTAGAATATTGTTTTGAGACAGTTAGAATAGGTGGGTGGCCAATGATATCCACCTGGTTTAATTATTCCTCCTTAGGAATATATGGTATTGATTTCATTGAGTTCCCTAGGGATAGGGAAAGTCATTTGTTGAATCTGCATCTTCATGAGTCGTTTTCCTTGCTGGAGAAGTTGCATTGCTTAGCTTGTTGAAGGTTGTCACAAACCTATGGATGGAAGGGCTGGAAATTTTTAACCAGTATGGATACATAAGATGTCTATGTGCAGAATACATCCTTGTTCTTTGATCCAATCTTATCGACTTGATTCCGCTAGACATAAGTTGCTTGCACTAAGGCTGTAGTGGTTGCGGTGTTCATGTGTTCACCTTTTCAACAGACTGTGAAGAAGCCAAATTTTGTAGTATGAGATAATACCTTGCAACACTATTTAGGTGGAACAGTAGTTGGAACTACCTATCGTATCCTGTAGAGATGACCCCCCGAAGTAACAATGACACTACGGGGTCAATACTCATAAATAGAATGGTGCTTCCACATATATGGTTGGCCCAATAGTGTTGAAAAATACTGAGAAGGGGGGGGGGTGAATCAGTATTTTGAGCTATCAATAATTTTTAACTTTTCTTTCACTGGAAGAATCTTATTCTATTTTATAGAGATCTGTTGTATATTCTTATGAAAACAGTAATTCATCCAGAGATCTTATCATGGGTTTCTTCATTCATCAGATGTCTTTTAAACAATATTTCAACCAAATAGACTAACACACATGAACACCAGGATTTAAGGTGGAAACCCAAATTGGGAGAAAACCACCTCTGCTGTTGTCTCTGTCTTCAATTATTATTATTAGGAAAACATTATACAACAATGTACTAGTGCAGACTCATACTAGTACGCAGGCTTCTACCTGCAGAAGGCTACAACCTTCTCTC
>JZKD02S1673355.1:661033-725108 GCA_000966675.3 Picea glauca
CTATAGGCCTTGGCCCCATAAGACCGTCAACACATGACCTCGGTCAAACCATTCATCAGGTTTTTGGCGTTTTCGATGTCACCATGCACATGACTCCGGGATTCCCGATCCCCGATTTCCGATTAGCCGATCCTGCCACACGTCCTCTCAGATGAACGGTCCCGATTGAGTCGGGATTTTGGGACTTCCGATGTCCTGTTTCTTTTAACTTTGGGAACTCCGATTTCTCGATTGGCGATATGCCGACTCGCTCCTGATTTCCGACACCTGTCCCTCAAATGGACGGTCTCGATACCTTCGAGATTTCGAGACTTTCGATCTCTCGTTTCCTTCAACCTCAGGAAATCCAATTTCCCGATGTCCGATATGCCGACGGTGCCTTGATCTTCGACACTTGTCCCTCAGATGGACGGTCTCTATCCTCGATGCCTCTGCTGACGTCACACGTGGTTTGACACGTGTTAGATCCTGCCACGTGTCACTCTGATTCGTGACTTTCATGTGCCTGAAGTGTTGAATTTGCCTGACACCTGTCATTCCTTGGTTGTGCCATGTTTCATCACCTAGTTGTGCCACCTGTCATCACCTGGTTGTGCCACCTGTCAGTCAGGATTTCGCATATCGCGAAATCGGGATTTTCGTTGCATTATTTTACTTGCATGTTGAAACCCCGATCCTCGAAACTTCGATGGAGCTTCCAAGCTGCCACGCGTCCACACGAATAGATGGTCCAGATCTCATTATCGATTCATTGGCTGAGATTGAATCGTGATATTGCATATCACGAAATCGAGGTTTCTGTTGTAATTGAACACAGGACTCCTGAACCTCCGATTCCCGATTCTCCGATGCCACCTGTCCTCTGCGCTGTCACCTGGACCCTAGTAGGTGATTACCTCCATCGAGAAATCACATATCAGGATATCGTGATTTCGGCAGACTCGTCCGGATCTCCTGCGACGTGTTCTCACAAATGGACGGTTCAAACCGCCTATCGGAGATCACAGATCACGATTCCAATGTACAGGAGTTCCATGTCCATGGAAACTCCGATTTTCCGATGAGTTGACCTCCGACTCTCCTCTGGATGTCTGACGCGTGTCCTTCTTATCCTGCCATCTCCGCTATTTCCATCAATGACAACAACCATCAACACACATTCGTTGCTGGGTCAATATTTGCCAACAATCTCCCCCTTTGGCATTGATGGCAACACTTGCATTCAGACTCAACACTCCTCTGCATTCGTCCATTCAGACTCTGTTCCTGAATTATTTTGAACTCGACTCCATCCTTATGGATACAGTATGGATACATAATATGTCTATGTGCAGAATACATCCTTGTTCTTTGATCCAATCTTATCGACTTGATTCCGCTAGACATAAGTTGCTTTCACTAAGGCTGTAGTGGTTGTGGTGTTCATGTGTTCACCTTTTCAACAGACTATGAAGAAGCCAAATTTTGTAGTATGAGATAATACCTTGCAACACTATTTAGGTGGAACAGTAGTTGGAACTACCTATCGTATCCTGTAGAGATGACCCCCCGAAGTAACAATGACACTACGGGGTCAATACTCATAAATAGAATGGTGCTTCCACATATATGGTTGGCCCAATAGAACATCACAAACATCTAGTGGGGAAACATCACATAATACCTCATCCTTGAAGGTTTGGATGCAATATGACAATCGACACTGATGAATGACACAAAGGTCTCGTCCCTAGAAAAGCCACCTGATGTTGTATGGTTGTGGGTGTGGTGTTGTCGACAATCCCAATTGTTTGATGACCTTTGTTGAGATGAGGTTCTTCTGGCTTCCACTATCAACAATAAAATGTAGTGAGGTAACCTTCACCCACATATGTGAATGAAAAAGGTTCCCCCCCTCTTTAGGATCTACTGGTTCTTCTAGTTGAATTATTGTGGTCACAACAATAGTAGTAAGGTTTGCATCGATGATCTGTCTTTTTCCCTTATTTTATTAGTCATATTTTGAATTAGGGTTCAGATCCTCGTATTTGATATCGAACACCAATGATTGTTTTGAGCGACATTCATCAGTGTTGTGCCAAGGGATTGTTTGGAAATCACATCACTTTCTAGTGTCCTTCTTCATCTTCTCGTGACCCTTCTTTTCTGGTGGCTTGGAATGGTTTTCGAGAGGTTCTTTGTTAGGGTGTTATTTATCATACTTTGGTTGTTGTGGATTTGTATATATTATCTCCCATTTGTTTTGGTGCCTAAATATTCCCTCGATTTTGACAACATATCGATAGGTAACTCCCAATGATGAGATTTCTAGAAACTCCATTTCATTTTGAATGTACCTGTCTAGAGCCCCATGGTATTTCATAACCAAATGTCACTCATAATATTTTATACCTAGCTTGGTGTGCAAGGTATGGAAGATATTGGTCAAATATGACACTACTTGGATCCTCTCTTGACGTTGCAGGGTCCATCTCAGGTACTAGTCATCATAGCTACCAAAAGGGTAATATTGTTCTTTAACCGCATCCACAAAAAACCCCAAGTGGGCTCAACCCCATATATTCTAAACTCCTTTGTGGAAATTTTATCCCAGTAAGTTTCCCACCAATGTTTGACATGGGGGAGAGCTTTAAGGAGTGTGAAGATGATATTTTCCCTATCGAAAAAATTGTGAATTGAGAAATAACCTTCTAGTAGATTTAACCATTTTTCTAGGGAATTTTCATATATCTGTCCTTCAAATATGAGAATATAAAAATTTACTTGTACCTTGAATGGAGAGGTTCCTCAAAAGTGGTCTCTTGATGAAGAAGCATTGGTTTTTATCAGCAGGTGTTGAAGGATGTGGGAAAAATTATCCATCATTTCATCCCTCTGTCGCGTGAGATATTTCTCAAGAAACAGATTAATAGAATAGTATGCTTTGTTGTTCTTATTTTCTTCCACCATGGAGGGTTTCTTGGGTGTGCGAGAGATATTTTCCTCAAGAGAGACAAGCTCAATATCCAACTTGCTATACTCGGACCTCGTTGGGGACATGCACTGAAAAAAACGATCAAGAACAACCTGCTATGAAACCACTGATCTAGATTATTTTTGGCATGAAATGAGAGTGGAGATATAATAAATAAATGTATAGAGATATCTCAAATATCCAATAATATAAAAAATATATATCAGAGATACAACCATAAACACATAGATACATACACAATTTCTAATAATGAGTGAAATGTACAAAACTGTAGAAATAACGAGTGAAAGACTCACTAGAATGGTGACAACTTACCTCTAATAAGAGATGTGATGACTACTCACATTCTAAAGAACATGATTACAATGAGGCTTTAAAGGAATTTTTAACATAAATAAAATCCAAAACCCTAACCCCAAAAGATGAAAAGCCAATAGTTTTGTGGACCCCGTTCTAAGTAGTTTGGTGTATCAACTTCCCCGGGGCGTAACTTTGGAATATGATCTCTATTTGGGGTGCACAATATCTCATTGGAAAGGTATCATTGAGGAGATTCATTTTTGGGGATCAATACAACCTTGGGTTATCATTGAGGTTCCCGATCCTGATAAAAATTCATTTAGGCCCTCAAAATGACCCCGAAAGTTCAGGAATCAAAAAACTGTTAGAAATAGTAAGTTTCCAAAAGAATGTTTTGAGCCAGTTGGAATAGGTGGGTGGAAACTGATATCCACCTTGACCAATACTTCCTCCTTAGTAATAAATGGTCTCCATTGTGTTTAGTTCTCGAGGGAGAGGGAAAATCATTTTTGAATCTACATCTTGTTGAGTCAATTTCCTTACTGGAGAAGTTGCGTTGCTTAGCTTGTTGAAGGATTTCACGAACCTGTGGCTAGAAGGGTTGGAACTTTTTAAATAGTATGGCTACATGAAACAGATGTGTGAAAAATGAACCCTTGTGAATTTATTCAATATTTTCGACCTTCTTCTACTGGACATAAGGTGCTTGGACTGAGGCTGCAGTGGTTGCAGTCTTCTTATGTTAACCTTTTGAATAGACTATGAAGAATTTGAATTTTGTAGTATGAGATACTAACTTACAGAACTGTTTAGGTGGTACAATATTTGGAAATATGTATGATATCCTATAGAGATGACCCCCTATAGTAAAAATGATGCTACGGGGTTGAGACTCATAAATAACATGGAACTTCCACATATATGGTTGGATGAACAAAAAATCACATACATCCAATGGGGAAACATCACATAATACCTCATCCTTGAAGGGATGGATGTCGTATGAAAATAGACATTATTCGTTGGCACATAGGTATCATCCCTAGCAAAGCCACCCAATGTTGTATGGCTGTGGGTGTGCTATTGTCTACAATCCCAACTGTTTGATGACCTCTGCTAAGATGAGGTTCCTTTAGCTTCCTCTATCAACAAAAAAATGCAGCGGAGTACCCTTCACCCACATATGTGAATGAAAAAGGTGCTCCGCCTCTTCAGGATCTACTGGTTCTTCAAGTTGAATTGTTGCAGTCGCGATAATAACATTGAGGCCTGCTTCGATGATATTTCTTTTTCCATTATTTTCTGAATCAAATTATGAATCAGGGTTCGACAACTTGTCTTTGATCTCAAATACCAATGACTTTTTTGAGTGACATTCATCAGTGTTTTGCTAGGAAATTTTGTGGAAATCACACCACTTTCCAGCATCCTTATTCATCTTCCCGTGACCCTTATTTTCTTATGGCTTGGACTGGTTTTCTGGAGGTTGTTTGTTAGGGTCATCTTTATCATACTTTGGTTGTTTCGAATTTGAAGACCCAAACTCCCATTTTTTCTGGTGCCTATATTTCAGCTTGATTTTGACATCATATCGATAGGAAGCGCCCAATGATGATATGTCCAGAAAATATATTTTAGTTTGGATGTGCTTGTGCAAAGCCCCATGGTATTTCAGAACCAAATGTCACTCAAAATATTTGATACCCAAGTTGGTGTGCAATGTATGGAAGGTATTAGTGAACTTCGACATTGCTTGTCCCCTCTCTTCGCACAGTGTAGTTCATATCATGTACTAGTCATCACAGTTACCAACAAGGTAATATTTTTCCTTTACCTCATCCACAAAAAATTACCAAGTGGGATCGACCCCATATATTCTAGAATCATCTCTGGAACTTTTCTCCCAATAAGTTTCCCACCAATGTTTTACATGGGGGAGAGCTTTAAGGAGTGCGAAGGTGATATTTTCTCTGTTGAAAAAATTATGAACAGAGAAATAACCTTCTAGCAGATTTAACCATTTTTCTAGGGAATATACATCTATCTGTCCTTTAAATATGAGAATATAAAAATTAACTTGTACCTTGAAAGGCCTGGTTCCTCCAATGAGGTCGATTGATGAAGACATGTCGGTTGTAATTGATAGGCATTGAAGGATGAGGGAAAAATTCTCCATAATTTCATCCCTCTATCACTTGAGAGATTTCTCAAGAAACAAATTAATAGAATCGTCTGCTCTGTCGTTTTTATTTTCTTCCACCATGGAGGGTTTCTTGGGAATGTGAGAGAAATTTTCCTCAATAGAGACAAGTTCAATACCCAACTTTCTATATTTGGACCTTCTCTGGGACATGCACTTAAGAAAATGATCAAGAGAAACCTGCTCTGAAACCACTGATCCATATTATTTTTGGCAAGAAATGAGAGGGGAGATATAATAAACAAATGTACATATAAATAAAATATCCAATAGTATAAAAAATATATATCATGGATTCAACCATAAACACAGAGATACAGTAATACACAATTTCTATTAATGAGTGAAATGTACAAAACTATAGAAATATAGAGTGAAAGACTTGCTAGAATGGTGGTAGCTTATCTCTGAGAAGAGATGTGATGTCTACCCACATTCATAAGAATATTATTAAAATGAGGATCTAAAGGTCTTTTTAACATAAATAAAACAAAAAACTCTAACCCCGAAAGATGAAAAGCCAACAATTTTGTTTACCTTGTTTTGGGTAGTTTGGTGTATCATCTTCCCTGGGGTGTAACTTTGGCATACGATCTTTGTTTGGGGTGAAATCCTGAAAAAACTTCATTTAGGCCCTCAAAAAGGCCCCAGAAGTTCAGGAACCAAAAAACTATTAAAAATAGTAAGTCACCAGAAGACTGTTTTGAGAAAATTGGAATAGGTGTGTGCCTACTAATATCCACCTAGATCAATCCTCCCTCCTTAGGAATCAATTTCATCCATTGCATTGAGTGGCCAGAAGAGAGGTAAAATCATTTGGTTAATTTACATCTTGATGAGATGTTTTCCTTGATAGAGATTTTGCATTGCTTAGCTTGTTGAAGGCTGTCACAAACCTGTGGTTGGAAAGGTTGGAAATTTTTAACTAGTATGGATACATGAGATGACTGTGTTTAGAAGAAATCCTTGCACTTTTATTCAATCTTTTTTACTTTCTTTTGTTGGACAGAAGGTGCTTGGATTGAGGCTACAATGGTTGTAGTGTTCTTTTATTCACCTTTTGACTAGACTGTGAAGAAGATGAACTTTATAGTATGAGATACTACCTCATGAAACTGTTTATGTGGGACAATAGCTGTAAATACCTCTGGTATCATGTAGAGATGATCCCCTAGAGTAACAATGACACTACAAGGTTGAGACATAAATAGCATGGTTCTTCCACATATATGGTTGGCCCAATAGAGCATCACAAAAATCCAATGGGATAACATCACATAATACCTCATCCTTGAAGGGTTGGATGCTGTATGAAAATTAACACCATTGGTTGACACAAAGGTCTCATTCCTGGTGAAGCCACCTGATCTAGTATGGCTATGGGTGTGGTGTTGTCAACAATCCCAACTGTTTGACGACCTCTACTAATATGAGGTTATTTTGGCTTCTTCTATCAACAATAAAATACAACAAGGTACCCTTCTCCCACATATGTGAATGGAAAAGTCACCCCCCCTCTTCAAGATCAGTTGGTTCTTTGGGTTGAATTGTTGTGGTCACAAATATAACAATGGGGTCTACATCGATGATTTGTCTTTCTCCATTATTTTCTAAACCAAGGTTTGACTTCTTGTCTTTTATCTCGACCACCAATGATTTTTTTTAATGAAATTCATTAGTGTTATGCGAGGGGATTTTGTGGAAATCACACCACTTTCCAGTTTCCTTCTTCTTCTTCCCATCAACCTTCATTTCCTATGGCTTGGAGTTGTTTTTAAGAGGTTGTTTGTTAGGACCATATTTATCATACTTTGTTTTTGTAGTTTTTCATACCCAAACTCTAATTTTTTCTGGTGCCTAAACTTCTGCCCGATTTTGACAACATATCGATAGGCAACTCCCAATGATGAAATGCCTATAAAATCCATTTCAATTTTGATGTACTTGTGTAGAGCCGCATGATATTTTAGAACCAAATTATGCTCGAAATATTTGATACCCATCTTGGTGCACAAGGTATGTAATGTATTGGTGAACTTTGGCACTACTTGGCCCCTCTCTTGACGTAGCATGGTCCATATCATGTACTAGTCATCATAGTTACCAATAGGGTAATATTATTCATTGAATTCATCCACAAGAAAATCCCAAGTGGTATTGACCCCATATATTCCAGACTCCTCTGTGGAACTTTTCTCCCAGTACGTTTCCCACCAATCTTTGACATGGGGGAGAGATTTAAGGAGTGCAAAGATGATCCTTTCCCTATTGAAAAAATTGTTAAGAAATAACCTTCTATCATATTTAACCATTTTTCTAGGGCATATGCTTCTATCTGTCCTTCAAATACAAGAATATCAAAATTAACTTGTACCTTGAAAGATGAGCTGCCTCCAAAGTGGCCACTTGATGAAGATGCATTGGTTTTTATTGGTAGGTGTTGAAGGATGTGGGAATAATTATCCATCATGTCATCCCTTTGTTGTGTGAGATATTGCTCAAGCAACATATTTATATAATCATATGCTCTATCATTTTTATTTTCTTCTGCCATGGATGGTTTATTGAGCATGTGAGTGCGCATTTTCTCAAGAGAGACAAGATCGATACCCAAATTTTTATACTTGGTGTTACACATTATTTTGGTCATGCAGTGATCAACTAATGACATGTGCATAACTCACTTCCATGTTCCCTGCAAACACTAAAAGAGACTTTCTTCATGAGAAAAGTCATTTACATTTTCTTCCTTAAAAAATATGAAAAAGGAGATTATCGCACCCTGCTCTATACTTGAGGTGCGATGATGCTTGATCATCGCATGTTGCACCACTGTTGGATTGCAATGTCATTGCAGGCTACTTGTGCATAGGGTGTGACGATGCTTAAACAAGGGAAAATTCAAAATTCATGAATGTTCTAGAATGGAATATTCTAGAAGATGAGGTGGCCTCCGATCAGTTTGGATCTTACTCACTTATCTGATTTAGTGGGATCATCCTAATATCCTCATCCATCCCTCTTTCATCCTATATAAATAGGGATCTCTTATGGAAAAGGCTAAGGTTTTCAAAGGCTTGCATATGGATGAATATTCTGCTATAGATTATACTTGAGATAACTTTTCTTTAGCTCTCTAAGTCAGAAGGTGGATATTCTTTATCAAAGGAATTGGAGCAATGATGTGTGTTTTGGAGAAAAGATCCATTGAAAGGGACCTTGCAACATCAAGGCATGGGTTGTATTCTCCACTTTCCATTTTAATATAATACAATAATACATTTTTTCCCTATAAAGGTGTCTTGACTTTTATTGTATAACTCCTTGATCTTATACATATAATTATTGGAATATATATATATATATCTTTGTTATCTCTCTTTGTTGGTTTGTGCTTCTTAATCAGGTTCACCATCCTGCAAATCCAAAGATGGAGTGACAAGGATGAGACTTCTAAGGATCAAGCATCATTTAAAAGGTATGTCACTTGTCCCTCTCTGAACTAGTTTATATGAAAATGAAGTCTAAGGTGAAGTTTGTATTCTGTCTTATTTTGTTCTAGCTTCTTGTGGAAGTTAGGGAGATTAGTTTGTGTCCACACTTACCGATTTGTCCGATAACAAAATTGGCAACCATAATGGGAATACAACCTCTTTTGTTTTTTCGCTTCTTATTTTCTTTTAGCCTACATTGTTTGGATCAATTTAATTCTATGAGTCTATGGGTGATCCATCTTGACTCCTTGGTCCTAAAGCTTCATTGAAAATTTTTGTCATTCTTACAAATCTTCTTTGTATTCAGAGATCGTTGTACCGTGTCCTATTTTAAGGATGCGACCATTATTTATCATCACATTCTGCTTCTGTAGACCAGGGTGATGATGTCAAATTGTGCCTTGATGACAACTTGTGATGATCCTATATCATCACACTATAAATTTTTGCAACGTGTGATGATTCTTGTAGGAATTGTTGGAGTGGCAACCAATTTTCTTTTCTTTGCCCAAATTTGTTTTCATTGCCTGGGATGAACTTTTAGCTTTGGTGAATGATTGGTTCACATAATTGGCCCCTTATTGGAAGATTCCATTGCGTGTATGACTTCAACTCATTCATTCACACTCATTGTATTGTACTAGAGTACCTTGGGAGTCATTGACATCAATGGTGATTTCCCTCGCACTTGTTAACAATTTTCATTAATGATGGGTAATCAAGTGGTTTATACCATGTTAGACTTTGACACATGTAATCACATGGCTAGATTAGTACTTAGGGATGATGGAAATGAAGACCTTGGATCTTACTATATCGATTTAGGTTGTGACGGAGTATTCATAAGTTTTTACTGACACATAGATCCACTGTGTATGTCTCGTGGCTATGTCCAAATTTGAATTATTTAAGAGCATAGATCCACATTGTATTTCTTGTGGCTATGTTGAATCATGATGAAATGGATCCACATTGTATGTTTAGTGGACATGACTCACTTGAAACTTATGATTAGACTCACTTGTAGTTTGAGTATGGGAATGCCTACTTTAGAAGATGGTATATTATTATGCAGATTCTTGATTGTTTGCAAGTTCACGACCGATGTGCTCCTTGTTTTCAACACACACATTCTACAAAGTATTTCAGTTGTCACATGATCCAAATTCATACTTTTGAGGGAATTATGTTACACATTATTTTAGTCACCCAATGATCAACTGACGATATGTGCATAACTCACTTCCATGTTCCCTGAAAACACTAAAAGAGACTTTCTCCATGAGAAAATTGGTTTGCCTTTTCTTCCTTAAAAATTATGACAAGGGAGATCATCGCACCCTGCTCTATACTTGAGGTGTGATGATGCTTAATCATTTCACGTTGCACCAAATTTGGACTACAACATCGTCGCAGGATTCACGTGCATAGTGTGCGACGATGCTTAAACAAGGGAAAAGTCAAAATTCATGAATGTTCTAGAAGGGATTCTTCTAGAAGATGAGGTGGCCTCTGATCAGTTTGGATCTTACTCGCTTCTCTGATTTAGTGGGATCATCCTAATCTCCTCATCAATCCCTATTTCATCCTATATAAGGAGGGATGTCTTATGGAAAAGGCTAAGTTTTGTAAAGTCTTGCATATGCATGAAGAGTTATGCTATAGATTATACTTGAGATAGCTTTGCTTTAGCTCTCTAAGTCAAATGGTGGATCTTCTTCATCAAAGGAATTGGAGAAAAGGTGTGTGTTTTGGAGAAAAGAGACATTGAAAGGGACCTTGCAACATCAAGGCATGGGTTGTATTCTCCACTTTCCATTTTAATATAATACAACAATACATTTTTTCCCTATAAATGTGTCTTGACTTTTATTGTATAAATCCTTGATATTATAAATAGAATTCATTGGAATATATATATCTTTGTTCTCTCTCTTTTTTAGTTTGTGATTCTTAAATAGGTTCACCATCCCACTAATCCAAATATGGAGCTATAAGGACAACACTAGCGAGGATCAAGCGTCATTTAAAAGGTATGTCACTTGTCCCTCTCTGAACTAGTTGATATGACAATAAATTCCAAGGTGAAGTTTGTATCCTGTCTTGTTTTGTTCTAGCTTCATGTGGAAGTTATGGAGATTATTTTGTGTCCTCACTTACGTATTCATCCGATAACACTCAGACCTCGTTGAAGACATGCATTGAAAATGACAATGAAGAGAATCCTACTCTGAAACAACTGATCCAGATTATTTTTGGTACAAAATGAGATCGTCGATATAATAAATAAATGTACAAAGATATATCAAATATACAATAATACAATAGAAATATATCAGAGATGAAAGCATAAAAACAGAGATACAGTAATACACAATTTCTATTAATGAGTGAAATGTACAAAATTGTAAAAATACAAAGTGAAAGACTCGCTAGAATGGTGGCAATTTATCTCTAAGAAGAGATGTGACGACTAGTCACATTTGAAAGAATAAGATTACAATGATGCTCTAAATTCATTTTTAACATGAACAAAATCCCAAACCCTAACCTTGGAATATCAAAAGACAACATTTTTGTGTACCCCGTTGTTGTGTTGGTTTTTTCACTTGGGTGAGAAAAACAACAACACTTGGATGTCTAGATGAGCTTGCTAGACAGGAAAAAAGTTTGTGAGTGGGTTAAACAGGCCAAAAACATGTATAAAAAAAGAAATAAACTAAAAGAAATAATAAATAAATTTTAGAAAGCATGATAAATTTAAAACCATGAAATTCAAACAATGACCAACATAATGCTACCAATGGATCAATAGATTAGTAGGAAAAACACCGTAGAGAAAAATAGGGACTTATGAGTCCCCTCTTCCTCCTTGGGAGGGCTCTTTATTTCCCTAATGGAGAGCTCTTCATACAATGAAATAAATTGAAAATAGTGAAGAACAACAATGCCTATTCCCTCAAGAGGTGAGTGGAATGGCCTATTGCAATGGTGCTTGAAGGCTCAAAAGAGAAAAGAGGATTCTCAAGGGACAATTATTGTAGCATAACAATACTATGAAGATCTTGGTTTCTTAGTGCACCCATGGCTCTTATTTATAGAATTCATACATGAAAAAATGAAATTGGTTCATAGTGTGAACAAGGGGCCTTTTAGGGCACCCTCTAGTCCTTGACCAACCTCCCATTTGGATTTTTCTTAGATATGAGTGTCAAATCGTGTTGGGGGTTGGTCCATAAGTGGTTGAGGGGAAGAAAAGATCCATAATGCATCATTCATGAAGTGCGATTCTTTTCTCGTACACAGTCGTGAACTTGGTGCATTATGTGCGTTGAGGGTTGTATTGTCCCACACATACAACACACCGTGCGCGCGATTCCTTTGACGAATTTGTGCATTTTGATTTTTGACCCAAATGTATAGTGTTTTTCCTTTTGAATGAATTTCAGTGATGTAGGTGGACTAATTTTTGTTGGCATTGATGTTTTCTTTAATCATTTGTGTGAGATGTTGCAGACGATTTTTCAGTGATAACACCTGGTTTGGGTAGTTTGGTGTATCAAATTCCTTGGGGTGTAACATTGGAATACAATATTTGTTTGTGGCACATGATATATTGTTATAAAGGTATCATTGAGGAGATTCATTTTGGGGGCTCAATACCCTATAATATGAAAATCCAACAGTTTTTTGGGCCCCATTTTTGGTAGTTTGGTGTATCAACTTCCTTGAGGCATAAGTTTGGCATATGATCTCCGTTGGAGAGAATGATAGCTCGTTGGAAAATTATAATAAAGGAGATTCATTTTTGGGGATAAATAGATCCTTCATCTATTATTAAGGTGATCGATCCCAAAAAATTTCATTTAGGCCTTGAAAATTGCCCCGAAAAGTTTAGGAACATAAAAACTGCTAAAAGTAGTGAGTTGTAGGAAGACTGTTTTGAGCTAGTTGGAATAGGTAGGTGGCCACCGATATCCACCTATATCAGAAGATTATAGATATATTTTTGGGGACTCAAGATCCCTCCTAAGGAGGAAGAGGGTATTCATAAATCCCCATACTTATCGAGGGTGTTACTATTTAAAAGATCAATCTTATTGGCAATTATTTCTTCTGTCATATTTCATGTTTCCATTTGAGTATAAACATGATTAGTTTAGTTTTATTTTCTTTTTCTTTTTTTTTTTGTATTTTCTCTTTGGTTGATCCACTAATAAACTACCAAACTTTTGTTCTTCCTTTTTGTACTAACTATAAAGGTAAGTGCCTTGTTTTTTCTCACCTAAGTGGAAACACAAGCATAATAGATTGGTGACCATACTGGGGAGTTAGATCAAATTCCTCCCCAATTAGGCCCTTAGATATTTGTTTCTCATTAATTTATGTTTTCAGGGATTAAAACCAGTCCAGAGAACTCATTTCAAAGAGAACCTCATTTCAAATTTTCATTCCCACCACTTCACTGTGTTTGCACGAGTTTGAGCAAAACAAACATGCAGACCATGGAAAATATGCCTTTTATCTTCTTTTTGTTCGCACAAAATAGGTAATATGCACATTGTGTGCAATTGTTAGAACTAGAAGCTATAGTCAGACCTCGTTGGGGACATGCACTGAAAAAATGATCAAGAGTATCCTACTTTGAAACCACTGATCCATATTATTTTTGGCATGAAATGAGAGTGGAAATATAATAAAGAAATGTATAGAGATATCTCAAATATCCAATAATATAATAGAAATATATCATAGATGCAACTATAAACATAGAGATACAATAATACACAATTTCTATTAATGAGCAAAATGTACAAAGTTGTATAAATATAGAGTGAAAGACTCGCTAGAATGGTGCCAGCTTATCTCTGAGAAGAGATTTGACAACTACTCATATTTACAAGAAGATGATTAAAATGAGGATATGAAGGCCTTTTTAACATAAAAAAAATACAAAACCCTAATCTTGGATGATGAAAAAACAACAGTTTTGTGGACCCCGTTTTGGGTAGTTTGGTGTATCAACCTATTTGCGGTGTAAATTTGGAATACAATCTCCATTTGGGGTGCAATATAGATCGTTGGAAATGTATAATTGAAGAGATTCATTTTTGGGGCTCAATAGAGCCATCGACTATTATTGAGGTGCTCGATCCCAAAAAATATTCATTTAGGCCCTCAAAATGGCCCCAAAAGTTCAGTAACTGAAAAATTGCTAAAAATAGTAAGTTGCTAGAAGAATGTTTTGAGACAATTGGAATAGGTGCATGGCCAACAATATCCACCTAGATAATGAGAGTATGGATCTGTTTTGGGGGACTCAACATACCTCCCAACGAGGAAGAGGGATTCATAAATCCCTATACTTCTCTGAGGTGTTACTAATTAAAAGATCAATCATATTGGTAGCTATTTCTTATGTCATATTTCATGTTTCAATTTGAGTATAAACATTCTTAGTTTAGTTTATTTTCTTTTTATTTATTTTTTCTATTTTATTTTTGGTTGATCCACCAATCAACTAACCAACTTTTGTGCTATCTTTTTATCCTAACTAGATAGTTAAGTGCCTTGTTTTTGCTCACCCATGTGTAAAAACAATCACAATAGATTGGTGACCATAATAGGGAGTTGGATCAATATCCTCCCCAATTAGGCACTTAAAGATTAATTTCCCATCATTTTGTGATTTCCGGGGTCAAAACCGTTCCAAAGAACTCATTTCAAATTTCCATTCCTACCACTTCACTATGTTTTCATGAGTTTGAGAAAACTAGACATGCAGACCATGAAAAATGCACCTTTTACATTCTTTCAACTCACATAGACTGGGTAATATTCACACTATGCTCAACTGTCATAACTAGAGGCTATACGCGTACCTCGCAGTGGTCTTGTATTGAAAAAAACAATCAAGAGCTTCCTGCTCTAAAACCAATAATCCATATTATTTTTGGCACAAAATGAGATCAAAGATATTATAAGGAAATGTACATATATTTATCAAATATCCAATAATATAATAGAAATATATCAGAGATGCAACCATAAATAGAGAGATACAATAATACACAATTTCTATTAATGAGCGAAATGCACAAAACTGTAGAAATATAGAGTGAAAGACTCACTAGAATGGTGACATCTTATCTCTGAGAAGAGATGTGACAACTACTCACATTCATAAGAAGATGATTACAATAATTCTCTAAAGGCATTTTTAACATAAATAGAATCCAAAACCCTAACCTTGGAAGATGAAAAACCAATTGTTTTGTGGACCCCGTTTTGGGTAGTTTGGTGTATCAACTTCCCCGGGGTGTAACTTTGGCATAAAATCTCCATTTGGGGCGCATGATAGCTAGTTGGAAAGGTATCATTGAGGATATTTATTTTGGGGGCTCAATAGAGCCATCAACTATTATTGAGGTTCTTGATACAAAAAATACTTTATTTACTCCCTCAAAATGGCCCTGAAAGTTTAGGAACTGAAAAAATACTAAACGTAGTAAGTTTCTAGAAGACTATTTTGTGCCAATTGGAATAGGTGGGTGGCCACCGATATCCACCTAGATTAGGAGAGTAGAGATATATTTTGGGGGACTCAATATCCCTCCCAGGAAGAAGAGGGGATTCATAAATCCCAATACTTCTTTGAGGTGTTACTAATTAAAAGATCAATCCCATTGGTAGTTATTTCTTGTGTCATATTTCATGTTTCCATTTGAGTATAAACACACTTAGTTTAGTTTTATTTCATTGTTATTTTTTTTTTTATGTTTTCTCTTTGGTTGATCCACTAATCAACTAACCATCTTTTGTGTTGTCTTTTTGTCCTAACTAGATAGTTAAGTGCCTTGTTTTTTCTCACCCAAGTGGAAAAAAAACCACAATAGATTGGCGACCATACTGGGGAGTTGGATCAAATTCTTTTCTAATTAGGCCTTTATAGATTTGTTTCCCATCGATTTGTGTTTGTAGGGATCAAAATCGGTCCATAGAACTCATTTCAAAGAGAAACTCATTTAAAATGTTCATTCCCACCACTTCACTGTGTTTGCATGAGTTTGAGAAAAACAAATGTGTAGACCATGAAAAATGTGCCTTTTACCTTCATGTTGTTCGTGCAGAGTACGCAATCTGTGCACTGTATGCAATTGTCAGAACTAGAGGCCACACATTATCCTCTTTCTCATTGATTGTAAGGGTCTTTTGGGTTGGTTTTACCAAGTAGTTTTAGGTTTATTTTTCAACACTTTGTAAAACCATTAAGTAGATTTAGAGTTCTTTGTTGCACTAGTTTTTAGCTAAACATAGACATTTAAAGGGGTAAAAGGAACCATAATATATTTCCCTTTCTTTTTTTCAACATGGATGGATTAGTATAGCATTTGAAATCTAAATTTAAGTTTTTTCTTTTTGCAAACATCAACTAAATCGAGAATAGGAGGTGATTTTTGACATCCTCGAGTATTCTCTTCCCGTCACACCTTTGAGTGATTTGGGGGAATCATGAAAAGGTATATTAAGAAACTCCATATCCTTTTAATTAACAAAAAATATTAGGATAGGAAAATACTTATTAGTTTTATTTTTAACAAATTAAAACACAATATTGAAGAATTAATAGGCCCATACATGCTCACATGCTTATAATATTATGATAGTTTCAAAATTCTTAAAGCAATAAAAATCAACCTAGGAAGTTTAAAGTATTTGTAAGGACCCAATGTCCACATGCTTTGCAATCTAGGAAGAGTTTCATTTTCTTATATTAGATAACATATTAGAAAGTCTAGAGGATCAAATTTAAGGACCCATGTCCACATTGCTAGTGATCTAGGGATTTGTAATTACAAAAGGATTGTCTAAAAACACTTAGTAAGGTAGACTAATCAATATTTTAACGGACCAAGCGATGTCCACATCATAAAATATTACATATAACCTATTAAAAATCATTTGGTATTCTCACTTCTTGCACACAAGAGCATCTCACCACACACTTAAAATTTATGTTGAATATTTGGAGTCATAGTATGCTCTTCTCTCCGCTCCCACAAGTGATCTATGAGAATCAGAAAGACTATGTATATCCTTGGAAATTTTCCACACCATTTTAATCAATGAGGGTGGTTCATGACCCATGTTGGTCCTAAGGTATGCACCTGACTACTAAAGGACAGAGCTAGGCCACCTCATGTTTTGGAATGATGGGTTTTTTATGAATTAAATTTGTTGGTCAGCCGAGAGATAAGTTTTCAAGGGTAAATACCTAGTTAGATTGTTCATCAATATCATTGTAAGGTTTCCCTTAGCTAGTGGCATGAAAATTGGTGAAGAAGTAAAGATATGAAGAATAAAACAAGGAAATACAAGAAAGCATACAATCTATTTCTTGTTGTATGAAATTCAAACTTGAAATAATATTCCAGATCTAAAACATGTATCTTGACACAAATCATGCAAACAAGGTTGTATTACAATGAACTATTTAATGAAAGAAATAGTTGAAATCAAGTTGCATAGGGATACACAACTCATTGAAACAATAACGGAAAGGATAGGAAACTACACATAACATACATTTCCAACTTGCATCTAGATAAGATTAAGAACACACAAAATATTTGAGAAGAAAAACACAAAATTTCACCAAAAATTATATTCACTAGGTAGGAAACTTTACAGTCTTATGCTTCATGTCCAACCAAAATTCTGATGCTTGAGCTCCCAAAAATTAAACCCCTCTTACATTAAAACTAAACTCTTGTTGTTAAAATATTAGAGTTGAGCTCATGATTACCTTACAATAAGAATTTCATGGTTTGAAAAATGAAAAGAAAAGATCCTAACCTGGTTCTATTTGCAATTAATGTATGTTGGGTGTGTTAGAAATTTGATTTTAAGGGAAAGGAATGCTTATTTCATTAGAAATTTTACTCTTGCTACACCTAGATTTTGACATGTTATCCAAATACTAAGTGCAAGCTACATGAAAAGTTATTGTATATTTGGAAATCGATTGTTATGTGGTATGGTAATCCTCCATTAGAAAAAACTATGGGTTATGTTTATTTTGATGCTAATTATATGATGGGTAGATAATATATTGGATACATATATCAACCTTGAGCCTGATTTTTGATGTTGGAAATTTATGTGGCAAGTTACTTGTTGGCCCTTGATCATGTATTAAGGAAGAAAGTGAAGATTAAAGAAGAATAAAGACAAAGTATGAAGTGTGTGGAAGGCACACAAATCGAGGATGGGTCGAAGTGGTTAAACAAGCATAAAATAAGGAACAAAGTAAAGGAAAGAAAATTGTTGAAAGAGAAGATCAAGGAAGACAAAGCAACAAAGAAGATAGATCATGGACAAGTCAGCAAGAAGAAGAAGACACTAATAGGTTCTTTGGAGCACCTTGCCGAGAAGAAGGAAGAACATGTTGGTGAAGTCCTTAAAATGAGGGTTATGTGGACCTAGGGTTTTGACATCTAGGGTTTTTGCACCTAGGGTTTTGGCACCTAGTGTTTTTGTACTTGGACTTTAGTCTAAGGTTTCTAAGAGTCACGGAAGGATAAATAGAGGGCTAGAAGAGTTGAGAGGATATAGAGAGATTGATATGTAAAAGTGTTATGTCTTAAATCATTCATGTATTTTGTATCTTCAACTGCGTGCAAAGATCTATCCTCCAGCTGGGTGCACAGGGAGGGGAATTAAAGAGGAACAGAGAGAGGGATCTGCAATTGAGTATGCAGATAGAACTCTATATTTTCATATATCTGATCAATAAACAAAGTAATGTGGACGTATCCCTAGGGAGATGGTGAACTACATAAAATCTTATTGTTTTATGTGATTGATGATGTGTTGTTTTCTATCTTTCCTAGTGTGATTGCACTATTAGTTATCCTGTTAAAGATAAGAAGATATAACTAAGTTAGTGAGGTTAAGAATAATACTGTTAAAGATATATAGGCTATTTTGCATTGTTGTTTTGAAATCAACCTTCATTTCCTCTGGTTGTAGACAACTGTGTCGTGCAACCCCCCTTATTGCTACCTCTGGTGAGACTTCATCTACTTCCTAGGTATTGTTGAAAGGTCCAATAGTTATGGTTTTTTGGTGCGCTGTTAGAGTTGAACCCTGGGTCTACCCCTGTGCCAACAAATGGTTGTGTTGTCGGGACCGATATCTTCTTGAGGGAATGTCAAGGTGGTTTCCATCGAAGACAGATATTCAGAATTGGATAGAAGAACAAGAAAGGGACTTTGCCGAAGCCCAAAACAAGAACCCTAGCATTAGTACAAAAGACTGGTTGGAGAGGTACATATTTACTGATGTGCATGCAATTTTATTTGTTGGATTTTATAAGGAGTTGTACGAGTGGTGAGCTAGATTGGTAGACACTTAGTTTGAAATCATATCTAGACCACTTGTGGTTTGGACGACGCCGTTGATTAATAAATTCAAGGAAGTTGATAAAACTGTATCTAGCGAGGTAGATATCTGGTTTGATAGCACTATTGGAGGCTACATTACTGAATTTTCTATTGATAGAGTGGAGTCATATAGTCAAGAAGAGAGGTATTTCTTCAAGGGACCTAGAGGAAAGTTTCTACACTTTTTGAAGCTGAAGATTAAGATGCTATTGCATGACAAGAATGTATTGAATATACAATAATCAGTTTGATTTTAAAGCTATTGTTAAAAAATTCAGACAACGACAATGACGCAGAGGCTGGACACACACGCAATGGGAGATTATTTAGAAAGGTTCCTTTTGCAAACTTGTTTAAGCAGAGTTATGGACCATTGGCACAAGATATGATTTCTATGGTGGAGAAGAAGCAGGGTGATCAAATGAAGAGTATCCAGGGTTCACAAGGGTAGAGGAAGTAGAGAATGAAGAACTTTGTTGAGAAGAACTAGAAACTTCAGGGATTGCACCTACCGTCGAAGTAAGTATTACTACTCCTCCTATTGTTTTATCAAAATTAAGTAACCAACCAGAGCAATCAGAGAACTCATAGCACTGTTACGAGCAGTTTAGTACATACTTAGTCAATAAACCAAGGAAAATACATGGTAGATGAAATGTGGTTACCCATTTTTAGAGGAGATGGATCTGAGGATCCTGACCATAAATGGTTCTTATGAGAAGATATATGGAGCATTAATAAAGTCACCGATGAAGCTTTTAAGAGAGATCAGTTTAGTACTACCTTGAGGGATCTTGCATTGAGTTGGTATATGATTTTTTTTACAGGATTTTTACAGCCTAAACCGCTAAATGACATTAAGATTGCATTGAGTGCAGAGTTCAATAAGCCTAAGTTGGAGTCGCAGTGCATTAAAGAATTGAAGGAAATCAAGTAGAAGGTGGCTGAACCTATTTGGGAATTTGATCAGAGGTTCAAGACCTTGACAAGCCATTTAAGTTTTCATATTCTAGACGAACAACATAAGGAATTGTTCATCATTGCCCTCCTGCCACACATTAGAGTTCCTCTGATGCAATAGAAGGTCACTTCGCAGGCTGAGGAATTAGAGATTTCCATGAACCTAGAAGCAATCCTTGTAGGAGAATCCAGTCCAGGTATGAGTCATATTTTGAATTGATTAACTAGTTTATCTTTACAAGTTGAAGACATGAATAAAGATAAATGAAAGGAGAAAAGAGAAGAAATTTGGTGTATCATATATAAAGAAAAGCAGCATGAAAAAGAGAACTGTCCTTTATTTAATGAATACTTGGCCTCCAGAGCCCCTAACCCTTTGAATCATGCTACTTTTCCATGGTGCGAGGTATGTAGAACTACACATGACCCTGGTGAATGTTATTATATGAAGAAATATGTCCAGACACCCACCAATATTTATTGTACATTCTACAAATATGTGGGGCATGATGAGAAGGATTGTATGGCTTATGATCTCATGCATTAAAGGTCAACGGATGCATATATAATTCAAGGAGAATTACAAAAAGAAGGAAATGTCGTGCAGTTCAATTCCCCAAAAAGAGAAAAATTTAATCCTCATGGTGGGTTCAGAGGAAGAGGATGAGGAGGAGGCATGGGTTGAGGTCAAGGTAAGATTAGTTTCTATAACTACACCCATCCATGCCATTTGGCAAGGGATTTTTAGAACCCTTGTACTACTTGCATCTACTGTAATTCATTCGACCATGTCATTCAATACTGTCCAGTATTGTTAGCCAAAGTTCAGGAAAGACGAAGTGGAAACCAACAAGTCCCACTGATATCAGTGAAACCTCGTGGTGAGGAACCTAGAGTTGTTGTTATTACTAAAGGAGGCACTGTCACAGGAGAAGACATGGTGAATCTAGGAAATACTACATATGGGTCAGGGGTCATAAGAGCTTCAGAGAAGGAGCCATTGTTTGATCCAAGGAAATAAAATCATACTTTTGAAGAAGCAAGAAGAGAATTTTTAGGTGAACATGATTCTTCATCTAGGGCACAAACAAAAGTAAGGGAATGTGAAATGCCTCCAACATTTGATCAGTCTATCCCACTTAGGCAGGGAAATGAGGTAAGCAAGTTTATGGACTTATTGTATACTTGTATTAATTTGATTAAATATGAAAGAGTTGTGCAAGAAATACAACACCTGATAAGGCCATATGAAATTGGAAGAGTAGATCCTATGTTGAATAGAGATGTGAATTAAGTATCTAGAAAAAGGAGCACAAGAAAGGAACTGCACCTTAGTGCTCAGATTGGAGACTACGACGTGGAATATGTGGTCCTCGACCTGGGGTCAGAAGTAAATGTTATGACGAAACAGACTTGGGAATTGATAGGAAAACCTAAATTGATTTACTCTCCTATTAGGCTCAGGATGGCTAATCAACAGACAATGATCCCATTTGGAAGACTAGAGCATGTCCCCGTGGACATTGACTGAGTGAGGACATTTGAATACTTCGAAGTCATCGAGATTGTTGATGATAGTTGTCCCTATCCTGCACTGTTGGGTATTGATTGGGATTTCAACAATTTGACTTTTGTTGACATAAAAAAGAGAAGAATGATATTTGAAGGTGATGGCCTTATGATCATTGCACCTCTTGATCCTAATGAAGGTCGTTGATACACAAAAACTATAAGAGAAGAAGACCGCACCTATGAGCTAGAGAACATCTATAAATTAATAACATGACAAGAGGATTATATTAATCCTATAGTAGATGGAAATATAAGTTCGAAAAGTGAGAGTGCATGCTCATTAGATTCAGAATAAGCATTGGAAAATTGGCATAATTGAATGTATGAAGTCTCTATGCGGAGGTGTGCCAGATTGACTAGGGAAGTTCCCTGGATTTGCACATAAGTAAGTAATATTCCTACATTGGATGGATTGAATAATTTATAGACATTTCTACTTGAATTTGAAGGAACTGTACCAATACAACAGAGGTTGTTGGCACTAGATGAAGCCTTGAAAGAAACACCAGTTAGATGGTGGGAAACCCACAAGAAGAACATTGCGGAATGGGTACAATGTCGCACCTTGTTGACAATGCACTTTTCAAACCAATATGAAGGCTGTGAAGTTAAATACATAGGTCAGAGTTGTCCTACAAACAATATGTGAATTTGCGAGGAAGCCTGGAGAAACATTCCTAAAGAAAGGTGGGTGCATAAGTTCATTAACACCTTAGATATTATGCCTATCAACTGGAATCTTCAAGTAGAACCGCGCATAGCCACTACAAATTGGTATGGTATGACCCATAACTTTATAGCTGCATTCCTATTTGAAAGTCAGTACCCCAAAGTAGATCAAGCTATACAAATTGTAAAACAAAAGGTTTTTGAGGAAGTACCTAACCTCCCTCTTGAACAAGAAGAATATGAATGGACTGCACCTCTTCAGAGGTTACAATGTTGTTATAATATTAGTGTTGATGAGGATGATGACCCTAGGAAGGTGAAAATTTTAGAAACTGAAGGACAAAGAGATATAGAAGGGCCTATGATTGAATTACCTTTTGTTGGGAAGCCTATTAAAATTAAGAAGGTTAATATTGGAACAGAACAAGCATCTAAGTTAGCAAATGTTGGAGACTATTGGGATGATGCTACTATTAGTAAGATTACATAACTACTGCATGAGTATCAAGACTTGTTTCCAACCAAGTTCACATACATGAAGGGAATTAAAGGGTACATGGGAGAAATGAAGATTACATTGAAATAATATGCAAGGCCTGTCAAGCAGAGGCTTTACAGACCGAATCCCAAGTACAAGAAGAAAGGTAATATTGAATTAGATAGAATGCTAGAAGCAGGCATAATAGAACCAGTTGAAGAACCTGAATGGATTAGCCCTATGGTGGTATAAGATAATAAGTAGGGAGAAATCACAATCTATGTAGATCTAAGTAAATTTAATGATGCATGTTTACATGATCCATTTCTTACACCTTTTACTGATGAAGTTCTAGATAATGTAGGGGGATAGGAAGTTTATTAATTCACAGATGGATTTCCAAGCTATATCTAGATTATAATTGCTAAGGAGGACAGACATAAGACTACATTTGCAATAGAATGGGGTTCTTTTCAATACATTGTGATGCCTTTTGGTTTGAAGAATTCACCATCCATATTTTCCAGGGTGGTGGTCGAAGCGTTTAAGGAATTTTTACATAAGTTTTTGGAGGTATACTTTGATGATTGGACCATTTTTAGTCTACTAAAAGATCATATTGAATGTTTGAGATTAATGTTAGAGAAGTGTAGGCAATGTCATATTTCCCTGAACTTGAAGAAGTGTATTTTCTTTTCACCTTTTGGAGTGTCGTTAGGACATATTGTGTGTAAACAGGGGTTGTTAGTAGATCCTTCCAAGATTGCTATCATTGTTGATCTACCTCCTCCTACTTCAGTTAGATAGTTGCGCACTGCATTGGGACACACTAGATATTATAGAAAGTTTATTAAGGGTTACACACAGATAAAAAAACCTATGGAAAAGATGTTAAAGAAGGATAATAAGTTTCAATGGACAGAGGAATGCCAACAAAGCTTCGACACAGTAAAGTAGAAAATGGTCACTGCGCCTATTTTGGTTTTTCTGGATTGGAGTAAGGAATTCAATGTTCATGTTGATGCTTCATCCATTGCATTAGGAGAAGTTTCAACACAACCAGGTGCAAGAGATATTGACCACCCTATAACATTTGCTAGAAGGAAGCTTTCTACATATGAAATGAATTATACTACCACTGAAAGAGAAACCTTAGTTATGGTATATGCGCTACAAAGGTTTAGACACTACTTATTGGGAGTACATTTTAAGATGTTCACTGATCATTTTTCATTGAAGTACTTAGTCAACAAGCCAGTGTTGGGGGGAATAATATGCATATGACTACTATTGTTCCAGAAGTATGAATTTGAGATCGTGGTCAAGCCAGGTGTTGGGGTCCTATAATCATAGAAACTTGATTCTTCAACTTCTTATTTGGCATTTCTCTCGTGAAGAAGACATCTAGCTTATTGGGCTAGGTTGATTCCACTTCCCCCTCTATCCATTTCGCCTGATCCTCCATCACCCTGCTGCATCCTTCATCCACCACTGTGCCCTTCAGTCACTCACCCTTCATTTCTTCACCCCTTCACCATTTTCATCCCTGGTTGAATAAACAAACTTAGGACAATACAATATTAGTTAGTTTAATAAAGTAATTGATAATAAATGAATGATTAAATTAATTAATTAATTAATTAATTAATCATTAAGTTAATTATTTAAGTTAGTACTTAGGTTAGTATTTTATTAATCAAAATACTAATTAAATATTAAATATAAAACATATAATAAAAAATATTAAAAACATTAATTAAAAAACATATATAAAACATTAAATAAAAAATAAATAAAAACAAATAAAAACAAAAATTATAAAACATAAACGAAAACAATACAAAATAAAATATAATAAATAAATAAAACAAAAACAAACATTAATAAAACAAAAGTAATACAAAAATTTAAAACGAAATATAATAAACATAATACAAAAATTAAAATACATATTAAAAAAAAAAAAAACTAAAAAATTATCCTAATTCTAGACACTCACGCTCACGCACTCCCTGTACAACTCGGACCACCCATCCCCTCCTCATGTCCCATCAACACCTTGGGTGTCCAAGTTGGTGGTATTGGGAGGGACAAGTGTCACCTCCTGGTGAATGCAGACCCCCCTCTCCCAATAACACTTACCACCTCAGGGGGGGTCTGACCAAAACCATCCTGCCCTCCAAAACCGCCCTTCCAAAAAGGTGAAAAAATTGCATTCTTTCCAGTTTGACCATTCATTTTCCGAGGATGAATTCGGAAAAATGGAGATGGATTTAAAAAAATAGAGAGAGGTTTTTGTTCAATACAGAATGAAGAACAAAAAAATCTTTCATATTTTTAATAGGTGCCACCAATTGTAAGAATAAAAGCCATCTTTCAGCCCCTTTTTCATGTTTCCAATTTTTCCTGTTTCAGTCCTGATTTTGTGGGAGCTGTTTCGGTGAGCTGGAGACGAAATTGGAGAAACTGAAGGAGATTGTTTTCCCAAAAATTATCATACACAACAAATCCCTTCAATTTTTACACTAGTGTCACCATTGAGGAGAAACAAAAGTCTGAATTGACTCCTTTTTTTCAATAGTTCTGCCCATATTTCATGGCAGATAGTTCCAAATTTTTGGGGATTTGTTGTTATTTTTGGCCGAGGTCATTGAATCCAACTTCCTAAGATTGAGGGGTGATATATCCTATTTATTTATGTAATTTTAATGTAAAATGGGTTGATTCTTGCACCCATGAAAGCTATTCTCTGTAATATTTTCCAGATTCACCAGTAATACAAAGGAATTGATTCACAAGATTCTTGCATCTGGATATTGGTGATGTTATTCTTTCTATGTTAATGTTTTATTACCATGTCATCACTTTGTTTCCTAATTCTAATTGTTAAAAGAAAGTTAAATAACACAATTTACCTCATGTACTCTATATCTGGCCTTTTATCAATCCTCATGTTATTCTTCTGATTTCAAGTTAAAGAAATGCTTGAATGCTTCTTTACTTAAATGAACCTTTCACTTGTTCTATCTTTCCATCACATTTAATTTTAATCAATATAGTATCTTGAATATCTTTCCCTATGAAGAAGCATTTTAAAAGTTGTTTATATGACCTTAAGTTTTAACATAGACCCCATAGCCCAATGGGATTCTAAAGAAGTACTTCAGCCAAACACCTCAAATCTAAAGAAATTCTGCACCTCATAACTAGCCTAATATCTGATACAAACAAAGTTAAATCATACAGAGAGATCCCTCTCCAAGTCTTAGAGGGCTAGAGCCCTGACTCAAATCGGTTTTGTGGTTACCCCTACCGATTTTCTCCTCATCTTAGGAAATTATAGGGTCATAATAGAATGGTGACTCCACTGGGGAACTTTCTCCAGTAGTGCACTAGCAAGTTCTAGATCTGATCACTGATGGTGGATAATGACCAGACACAAGAAGGATGAAATATTTCACCTGGCGACTCCAAATCAACTCCAAAACATTTCCAACTCAAAGACTTCATTAGAGGAAGAACCTGAAGCATGAACAAGAAATCTATAAAGAGAAGGTATTCAAGATCAAATTGTATTCAAGACATTTTTGGTTTTCTTTGTAATTATGTCTTATATTTTTCCAATCCGAATCAAGAGTATATTGTTGAATTTTATATTGATCATCTACAAATTTATGAAGCTCAAGAGACTAAGCCCCAAATTGTAGATCATGTACATACTCACACATCTGTAGAAAACCAAGTGAGACATGAGTCTCATTCTTTATCTCCTACTTTTACCAATTTTTCAAACGATTATAAGCCTCTTTATTTTCCTCCTATACCTGCAAAAATCCCAGACATATACAAGCCCCTAGATTTTCCTCCTATTCTCCATGACCTCCATGCCAATTATAGAAATAATCTGCCCAGGTTTGATGGAGAAAATGAAAATATCATTGCTGAAAATAATATCCAAAATCTCGAGGATTTTCTTGATCTGTTTGAGGTGGAAGATGATGATATTTGCATCAGACTATTTTCCCTATCATTGCAAGGCAAAGTCAAAAATTGGTTTAAGGATCTTCCAGCTGCAAGCATTAGCAATTTCCATCAGTTTGTAAAACTTTTCTTAGATCGATGGGTGATCATGAGAAATGTCTTTCTCATCCTAGAATAATATGACCATTTGAAAAGGCATCTAGTGGAGACAATACCTCAGTTTTCAGCAAGGTTCAATAAGTTATATCATGTAATGTCTACTGATATAAGGCCACCCGTAGGATCAACTCACTTGCATTACCCAGATGCCTTCGATCCTGAGATGGAATTCCAATTAAGAGAAAGGAACACTGCAACCCCTGAATAAATGAAAAATGTTGCAGTTGATGTGGAAACTAACCTGCTGAACATAAAGTCAAAGTTAAAAGCTTTGATGAAAGACAAAATAGAAAAAGAACATTTGGTATCTTTAGAAATGAAGCTAGATATTTCGACCAACAAAGTCAACGAGATGATGCAGAGGATTAGTAGAAAAGATGAGCTTGTTGTTCAAATACCACATGTGCCAATAGTTCCATAATAGACAAGGATCAATGTCCCCAAACACTTTGCATTTCATCCTTGGTACCATGATTTGGATAATGATTCTTTCATGTATTCAATTCACAACGTAGTCAAAGATGAAGCTCCATCTCAACTTGCAGAGGAACAACCAGCTGATATGATGTGCATGTTTAATGGAATTTCATCCATGGATGATTTACCCAAGCTTGATCAGTACGATGATGATTATACCACAGTGGATTTTTCAAAGAGATCAACAACATATGATTGGGAGGAAGAAGATCATTTGCAATCCCAATAGGACAATCAATATGTGCATGGAAATTATGACAACTATGATCACAATGCAGAAAGTTTTGGGGTAAGTGGACAAACTTTACCCTTATGCTTTTAATCTTTTAAAGTTTTGAAGGAAATTTATGAACAAGTGGTAAATATCAAAGAAGGTAAATCTTATGATGAGACAGTGAAGGATGTTATTGTTGAGAAAGAGGCTATTTCAAATCTAGGATTACAATCTCCAAGTTTCTCTGATTTTCAAATTTCAGGGGAAAATTCAGAGCCCGAAGAAGAATTTGAAACAATGGAATGTAACTCTGTACCATTAGATTATAATTCATTTCAAATTTTGAAGGAGACTCTTGAACAAATGTTGAAGGATAAACACATAAAAAGTCGGGAAATTTCATTTGAATCAATGCAACAGTATTGTCAGTCTTTTCAGGATCTAATAGCTGATCGGTTGGATGACCTATGTTGTCAAAATAAATTTTCATTCACCAGTCATGAGTTGAAAAGAAACTATGATCTAGACATGGTTATAAAATCATTATGTTTTGATTCAACAACAAATTTTTCTCAAAATTCATTAGAAAAACCACAGATAAATCAACATGTGAAAAATGGTACATATGGTATATGTGAATTATGAGACCACAGAGTTGAAATGGATAAATTTGAATATCGGGAGATAGGTCATTTCTATTATGATCCTATAACTGTGTACATGGAGGAGCTATTGTTTTCAAAATTCCCATTGATTCCCAAAGTTTGTGGAATTGTCCACAGTCCCAGAACTTTGTGTTGTGAAGATTAGGATGGAAAGAATTTCATGATGCCTATGCAAGTTCTATTTCCGATATTGATTGAAAAAATTGAAAGGGAAGAATAATTAGAGAAGTTGCTTGACTGGCTGCACTAACAACATTGTATCATTTAGAACAACATAATTATCAGTAGTGTAGGGTAGGTAGCAGTTTTGAATAAGGTCAGTCATTTGAGATTTTTTTTTCAGTATTGTATATTTTCTAGCAAAGTTTGCAGTTGATAGTATCTAGTTCAGTGTTCAATCAAATTTGATCCAATTCGAAGATTGTAGCTACAGTGACTCCATGGCCCAATGAATAAATCACAGGTTTACATGTTCAGAGGTTTGATATTCTCTACACCTCCTTGGAAGATGCCATCCCCATATGGAGCCTATGTTGGGGTCCTATAACCATAGCAACTTGATTCTTCGGTTGCTTATTTGGCGTTGCTCCCATGATGAAGACATTTGGCTTACTAGGCTCAGTTGATTCCACTTCCTCCTCCATTCATTTCGCTGGATCCTCCATCACCCTGCTTCATCCTTCATCCACCACTACGCCCTTCAGTCCCTCACCCTTCATTTCTTCACCCCTTCACCATTTTCATCCCTGCTTGAATAAACAAACTTAGGACAATACAATATTAGTTAATTTAATAAAGTATTGATAATAAATAAATGATTAAATTAATTAATTAATTGATCATTAAGTTAATTATTTAAGTTAGTACTTAGCTTAGTATTTTAATAATCAAAATACTAATTAAAGATTAAATATAAAACATATAATAAACAATTATAAAAACATTAATTAAAAAACATATATAAAACATTAAATAAAAATTAAATAAAAATAAATTAAAACAAAAATTATAAAACTTAAACGAAAACAATACAAAATAAAATATAATAAATAAATAAATAAACAAACATTAATAAAACAAAAGTAATACAAAAATTAAAAACGAAATACAATAAACATAATACAAAAATTAAAATACATATAACATATAAAACCAAAAAAAATAAAATTCAAAAAACAAAAATAAAATATAAACGAAAACAATACAAAATAAAATATAATAAATGAATTAAAAAAACTAACATTAATCAAACAAAAGTAATACAAAAATTAAAAACGAAATACAATAAACATAATACAAAAATTAAAATACATAGAAAACCAAATAAAAAATAAAAAATAAAAAATAAAAAATAATAAATAAATAAATAAAACAAACTAAAAACTTATCCTAAGTGTAAACACTCACGCTCACACACTCCCCATACAACTCGGACCCCCCCCTCTCACATCCCATAAACACCTTGGGGGTACGAGTTGGTGGTATTGGGAGGGACAAGTGTCAGCTCCTGGTGAAATCAGACCCCCCCTCCCAATACCACTTACCACCTCAGGGGGGGTCTGACCAAAACCATTCTTCCCTCCAAAACCGCCCTTCCAAAAAGTGAAAAAATCACATTTTTTCCCAGTTCGACCAGTCTTTTTTCGAGGATGATTCCGGGAAAATGGAGACATATTTTCAAAAACCGTGAGAGGTTTTTGTTCAGAACGGGATGAAGAACAAAAATGTCTTTCATAGTGTGCACAGGTGCCACCAGTTGGGAGAATCAAATCCATATTTGAGCCCCTTTTTTAGGTTTCCGATTTTTCCTGTTTTAGTCCTGATTTTGTGAGAGCTATTTCGACGAGATGGAGACGAAACTGGAGAAACTGAAGGATTTTTTTGTCCAAAACATACTCATATACAAAAAAATTCTTTATTTTTTACATAGATGTCACCGTTGAGGAGAAACAAAGGTCTAAGTTGACTCCTTTTTTTAGCAGTTCCGCCCATCTTTCATGGCGGGGAGTTCTAGATTTTTGGGGATTTGTTGCTATTTTTGGCCGAGGTGCTTGAATCCGACTTCCTAATCTTGAGGGGTGATCTCTCCTATTTATTCATGTAATTTTGATGTAAAATAGGTTGATTCTTGCACCCAGGAAAACTATTCTCTATAATATTATTTAGATTCACCAGTAATATAAAGGACTTGATTCACAGGATTCTTGCGTCTGGATATTGGTGATGTTATTCTTGCTATGTTAATGTTTTCTTACTCCGTCATCACTTTGTTTCCTAATTCCATTTTTAAAAAGGAATTTAAAGAACTAAATTTACCTCGTGTACTCTATATCTGGCCTTTTATCAATCCGCATGTTATTCTTCTGATTTTAAGTAAAATAAATGCTTGAATGCTTCTTTACTTAAATGAACCTTTCACTTGTTCTATATTTCCATCACATTTAATTTTAATTGATCTAGTATCTTGACTATATCACCCCGTGAAGAATAATTTAAAAGTTATTTATTTGACCTTAAGTTTTAACACAGACTCCATAATCTAATGGGATTCTAAAGCAATCCTTCAGCCAAACACCTCAAATCTAAAACAAATTTTGCACCTCACAAATAGCTTAATATCTAATACAAACAACGTTAAATCATACAGAGAGACCCTCTCTAAGTCTTGGAGGGCTAGATCCCTGACTCAAAGCAATTTTCTGGTTACCCCTTCCGATTTCCCCCTCAGCCTCGGAAATTACAAGGTGATAACACCGGGAAGAATGAATAAGAGACTTGACCACTTATCTAGGTTAGAACATGGATATGAACCTACCAGTTTGGATGATACACTACCAGATGCACAATTTTTGTCCATGAGAAAAATATATGATCACTTCACCAAGATAGTCCAGTTCCTGTCCACAAGAATGGCACCTCATGACTATGCAATTATTCATAAGAAACAATTGGTAGTCCACACTGCAGATTTTAAACTTATAGCTGGACAATTATATAAGATGGGACTAGATGAGATCTTAAGAAGATGTGTTATGGAGTCAAAAATAACATTGATCCTTGCAGAAGCACATGAAGACATCATATGAGGAAATTATGTAGGGAAAGAAACAACGCAGAAGGTTCTCAGAGCTGGCCTCTGGCGGCCCAGTTTGCATAAGGATGATAAGGAATACTATAAAGCCTGCGATGTATGTCAAAGAATAGGGAAGCCTTCTAGAGGGGATAATATGCCTTTAGCACCTCAGGTAACTTTACATGCATTTGAGAAATGGGATATTGACTTTGTGGGACTTATCAACCCACCAGGAAAGCGCATAGGAGCTTTATACATTATCACTGCTACAAAGTATTTGACCAGATGGGCAGAAGCAAGAGAAGTTAAGGACTATAGTGTAGCTACAATTGCGCGATTCATATTTGATGATATCATAACCAGATTTGGATGTACGAATATCCTCACGAGGGATCAAGGTACACACTTCATTAATAAAACTATTGAACCCTTGAATCAGGAATTTGAAGTTCACCATCGGAAGAGCACACCATACCACCCACAGGAAAATGGTACAATTGAAGCTTTCAATAATATTCTAGAGACAACATTGACTAAGATTTGAAGTGTTAACAAAGATGATTGGGATTTGAAAATTCTAGCAGTGTTATGGTCTTATAGAACCACTTATAAAAATTTAACAACACAAACTCCCTTCAAGTTAGTTTATGGCCTGGAAGCAGTGGTACCTGTGGAATATTTGGTTCCTAGTTTAAGAATTGCAGCATTTACAGGTATGGATGACACCGATGTTGTTCAAGACAGGCTCATGCAGTTGATAGAATTAGAGGAAGATAGGTTCATTGTAGGATTTCATCAGTAGGTACAAAAAGAATGAGAAAATGCTTACCATGATAGACATATCAAGAAGAAAGCATTTAAACAAGGATATTTGGTACTTTTATATGACAAGAAGTTCATGAAGCATCTAGGAAAGTTCAAGACACATTAGCTTGGGCCATTCGAGGTCGTCCATTTTACATAAGGTGGAGCTACACAGTTGAATACCGTTAATGGAGAATGGAAGGATGGTTTAGTAAATGGAAATCGGTTGAAGATCTATTGTGACAACCAGCCACCTCGTATCTCTTAGTAAAAGTAAGGAAGAAGGATCTAGGTACTAGGTGTAATTGAAATTGGGTACTAGACACAAAAAATACAATTTCCACCTGATAAGTAGGGATAGAATAGAAAATCACAGACTACTCTGTGTAGCCTACAGTCGAAGTAAGTTTGGTGTATCAACTTCCCCAAGGCATAAGTTTGGCATATGATCTCCGTTTGGAGCGAACGATAGCTCATTGGAAAATTATAATAAAGGAGATTCATTTTTGGGGATAAATATATCCTTCATCTATTATTAAGGTGATCGATAAAAAAAAAATTCATTTAGTCCCTGAAAATTTCTCCGAAAAGTTTAGGAACATAAAAACTTCTAAAAGCAGTGAGTTGAGAGAAGACTGTTTTGATCTAGTTGGAATAGGTGGGTGGCCACCGATATCCACCTAGATCAGGATATTATAGATATATTTTTGGGGACTCAATATCCCTCCTAAGGAAGAAGAGGGTATTCATAAATCCCCATACTTCTCCAGGGTGTTACTAATTAAAAGATCAATCTTATTGGTAGTTATTTCTTCTGTCATATTTCATGTTTTCATTTGAGTATAAACGTTCTTAGTTTAGTTTTATTTTCTTTTTCTTTTTTTTTGTATTTTCTCTTTGGTTAATCCACTAATAAACTACCAAACTTTTGTTCTTTCTTTTTGTACTAACTAGATAGGTAAGTGCCTTATTTTTGCTCACCCAAGTGGAAAAACAAGCACAATAGATTGGCAACCATACTGGGGAGTTGGTTCAAATTCCTCCCCAATTAGGCCCTTATATATTTGTTTCTCATTAATTTATGTTTTCAGGGGTTAAAACCAGTCCAGAGAACTCATTTCAAAGAGAACCTCATTTCAAATTTTCATTCCCACCACTTCACTATGTTTGCACGAGTTTGAGAAAAATAGACATGCAGACCATGAAAAATATTCCTTTTATCTTCTTTTCATTTGCATAGACTAGGTAATATGCACATTGTGCACAACTGTTATAACTAGAGGCTATAGTTAGACCTCGTCGGGGACATGCACTGAAAAAAATGATCAAGAGTAGCCTACTCTGAAACCATTGATCCAGATCATTTTTGTCATGAAATGAGAGTGGAAATATAATAAGGAAATGTACAGAGATATCTCAAATATCCAATAATATAATAGAAATATATCATATATGAAACTATAAACATAGAGATACAGTAATACATAATTTCTATTAATGAGAAAAATGTACAAAACTGTATAAATATAGAGTGAAAAACTCGCTAGAATGGTGGCAACTTATCTCTGAGAAGAGATTGGACAGCTACTCATATTATCAATAATATGATTACAATGAGGATCTGAATGCCTTTTTAACATCAAGAAAATACAAAACCTTAATCTTGGATGATGAAAAAACAACAGTGTTGTGGACCCCGTTTTGGGCAGTTTGGTGTATCAACCTCTCCGCTGCGTAAATTTGTCATACGATCTTCGTTTGGGGTAGGGATGATTTTAAGGATGGAAATTTATTTAAAAATGTAGAAATCTTGGCGAATCTTACTAATCCTTCATATGCCAACTATAAATGTTTGACGATATTTTTGAAAACATATTCAAATTTCTAAGGATTTTATACAGTTTTTTTTAAATTTTGGCGATTTTTAAGGTAAAATAATTGTATCCTATAGAATTTGGGTGAATCATTTTTAAAATAGAGAATCTCATTTTTGGAAAATCATGGAAAATTATCCCATGAGCAAAATTTACCCCCTAAAATCATCCTTGGTTTGGGGCGCAAGATAGATCGTTGGAAATGTATCATTGAAGAGATTTATTTTTTGGGCTCAATAGATCCATCGACTATTATTGCGGTGCTCAATCCTAAAAAATATTCATTTAGGCCCTCAAAATGGCCCCAAAAGTTCAGGAATTGAAAAACTGCTAAAAATAGTAAGTTGCTAAAAGACTATTTTGAGCCAATTGGAATAGGTGTGTGGCCAAAAATATACACTTGGATCATGAGAGTATGGATCTATTTTGGGGGACTCAACATACCTCCCAATGAGGAAGAGGGATTCATAAATCCCCATACTTCTATGAGGTGTTACTAATTAAAAGATCAATCATATCGATAGCTATTTCTTGTGTCATATTTCATGTTTCCATTTGAGTATAAACGTGCTTAGTTTAGTTTTATTTTCTTTTTTAGTTTTTTTTTTCTATTTTCTCTTTGGTTGATCCACCAATCAACTAACCAACTTTTGTGCTATCTTTTTGGCCTAACTAGATAGTTAAGTGCCTTGTTTTTTCTCACCCATGTGGAAACAAAATCACAATAGATTGGCGACCATACTGGGGAGTTGGATCAAATTGCAACCCAGTTGGGCACTTAAAGATTTATTTCTCATCAATTTGTGATTGCAGGGGTCAAAACCGGTCCAAAGAACTCATTTGAAAGAGAACCTCATTTCAAATTTCCATTCCTACCACTTCACTATGTTTTCACGAGTTTGAGAAAAACAGACATGTAGACCATGAAAAATGCACCTTTTACCTTCTTTCAATTCACAAAGATTGGGTAATATGCACACTATGCACAACTGTCATAACTAGAGGCTATACTTGTACCTCATAGGGGACTTGCATTGAAAAAAACAATCAAGAGCTTCCTGCTCTGAAACCAATAATCCATATTATTTTTGGCACAAAATGAGAGTAGAGATATTATAAGGAAATGTATAGAGATTTATCAAATATCCAATAATATAATAGAAATATATTAGAGATGAAACCATAAATAGAGAGATACAATAACACACAATTTCTATTAATGAGTGAAATGCACAAAACTGTAGAAATATAGAGTGAAAGACTCACTTGAATAGTGACATCTTATCTCTGAGAAGAGATGTGAAAACTACTCACATTCAAAAAAAGATGGTTACAATGAGTCTCTAAAGGAATTTTTAACATAAATAAAATCCAAAACCCTAACCCCGGAAGATGAAAAATGAATTTTTTTGTGGACCCTGTTTTTGGTAGTTTGGTGTATCAACTTCCCCGGGGCGTAACTTTGGCATAAAATCTTTGTTTGGGGCGCATGATAGCTAGTTGGAAAGGTATCATCAAGGAGATTACTTTTTGGGGATCAATAGAGCCATAAATGGTGCTTGATCCAAAAAATACTTCATTTACTCCCTCAAAATGGCCTCAGAAGTTTAGGAACTGAAAAACTGCTAAAAATAGTAAGTTTCTAGAAGACTGTTTTGAGTGAATTGGAATAGGTGGGTGGCCACCGATATCCACCTAGATTAGGAGAGTAGAGATATATTTTTGGGGACTCAATATCCCTCCCAAGGAGGAAGAGGGGATTCATAAATCCTGATATTTCTCTAAGGTGTTACTAATTAAAAGATCAATCCTATTGGTAGTTATTTCTTGTGTCATATTTCATGTTTCCATTTGAGTATAAACGTTCTTAGTTTAGTTTTATTTTATTGTTTTTTGTCTTTTTTCTGTTTTCTCTTTGGTTGATCCACTAATCAATTAACCATGTTTTGTGTTGTCTTTCAGTCATAACTAGATAGTTAAGTGCCTTGTTTTTTCTCACCCAAGTGGAAAAACAAGCACAATAGATTGACAACCATACTGGGGAGTTGGATCAAATTCCTCTCTAATTAGGCCCTTATAGATTTGTTTCTCATCAATTTGTGTTTGCAGGGATCAAAACTGGCCCATATAACTCATTTCAAGGAGAACCTCATTTCAAAGAGAACCTCGTTTCAAATTTTCATTCCCACCACTTCACTGTGTTTGCATGAATTTGAGAAAAACAAATGTGTAGACCATGCAAAATGGTCCTTTTACCTTCTTGTCCTTCGTGCAGGCTACATAATCTGTGCACTAGGCACAACTGTCAGAACTAGAGGAAACACATGATCCTCTTTCTCATTGATTGTAAGGGTCTTCTGGGCTGGTTTTACAAAGTAGTTTTAGGTTTATTTTTCAACACTTTGTAAAACCATTGAGTAGATTTAGAGTTCTTTGTTGCACTAGTTTTTAGCCAAACATAAACAGTTAAAGGGGTAAAAGGAACCATAATATATTTACCTTTCTTTTTTTCAACATGGATGGATTAGTTTAGCATTTGAACTCTAAATTTAAGTTTTTTCTTTTTGCAAACATCAACTAAATCGAGAATAGGAGGTGATTTTTGACATCCTTGAGTATTCTCTTCCCCTCACACCTTTGAGTTATTTGGGGGAATCATGAAAAGGTATATTAAGAAAATCCATATCCTTTTAATCAATAAAACAATCAGGATAGGAAAATATTTCTTAGTTTTATTTTTAACAAATTAAAACACAATATTGAAGAAGTAATAGGTCCATACCTGCTCACATGCTTGTAATATTATGATAGTTTCAAAATTCTTAAAGTAATAAAAATCAACCTAGGAAGTTTAAAGTATTTGTAAGGACCCAATGTCCACATGCTTTGAAATCCAGGAAGAGTTTCATTTTCTTAGATTAGATAACATATTAGGAAGTCTAGAGGATCAAATTTAAGGACCCATGTCCACATTTCTAGTGATATAGGGAATTTTAATTACGAAAGGATTGTCTAAAAACACTTAGTAAGTTAGACTAATCAATATTTTAATGGACCAAGCAATTTCCACATGATAAAATCTTACATATAACCTATTAAAAATAATTTGGCACCCTCACTTCTTTCACACAAGAGCATCTCACCACACACTTAAAATTTATGTTGAATATTTGGAGTCATAGTATGCTCTTCTCTCTGCTCCCACAAGTGATCTAGGAGAATCAGAAAGAATATGTATATCCTTGGAAATTTTCCACACCATTTTAATCAACGAGGGTGGTTCATGACCCATGTTGGTCCTAAGGTATGCACCTGACTGTTGAGCTAGGCCATCTCAAGTTTTGGAATGATAGGCTTTTTATGAATTAATTTTGTTCGTCAGCTGAGAGATAAGTTTTCAAGGGTAAATACCTGGTTAGATTGTTCATCATTATCATTTTAAGGTTTCCCTTAGCTAGTGGCATGAAAAATTGTGAACAAGTAAAGACACGAAGAATAAAACCAGGAAATACAAGCAAGCATACAATTTATTTCTTGTTGTATGAAATTCAGACTTGAAATAATATTCCATATCTAAAACATGTATCTTGACAGAAATCATACAAACAAGGTTGTATTACAATGAACTATTTACTGAAAGAAATAGGTGAAATCAGGTTGCATAGGGATACACAACTCATTGAAACAATAATGGAAAGGAAGGGAAACTACACATTGCATACATTTCCAACTTGCATCTAGATAAGATTAAGAACACACAAAATATTTGAGAAGAAAAACACAAAATTTCACCAAAAATTATATTCACCAGGTAGGAAACTTTACAGTCTTATGCTCCATGTCCAACCAAAATTATGATGCTTGATCTCCCAAAAATTGAACCCCACTTACATTAAAAATGAACTCCTGTTGTTAAAATCTTCAAGTTGCGCTCATGATTACCTTACAATAAGAATTTCATGGTTTGAAAAATGAAAAGAAAATATCCTAACCTGGTTCTATTTGCAATTAATGTATGTTGAGTGTGTTAGAAATTTGATTTTAAGGGAAAGGAATGTTTATTTCATTAGAAATTTTACTCTTGCTACACCTAGATTTTGACATGTTATCCAAATACTAAGTGTAGGCTAGATGCAAACTTATGGCATATTTGGGAAATCGATTGTTATGTGGTATGGTAATCCTCAATTAGAAAAAAGTATGGGTTATGTTTATTTTGATGCTAAGTATATGATGGGAAGATAATATATTGGATACATATATAAACCTTAAGCCTGATTTTTGATGTTGGAAATTTATGTGGCAAGTATCTTGTTGGACCTTGATCATGTATTAAGTAAGAAAGTGAATATTAAAGAAGAATAAAGACAAAGTATGAAGTGCATGGAAGGAACACAAACCGAGGATGGGTTGAAGTGGTTAAATAAGCAGTAAAGAAGAAACAAAGTAAAGGAAAACAAACCATCAAAAGATAAGATCAAGGAAGACAAATCAATAAAGAAGATAGATTGTGGACAAGTCAGCAAGAAAAAGAAGACACTAATAGGTTATTTGGAGCACCTTGCGGAGATGAAGGAAGAATAGGTTGGTGAAGTCCTTAAAATGAGGGTTATGTGGATCTAGGGTTTTGACATCTGGTGTTTTTTCACCTAGGGTTTTGACACCTAGGGGTTTTTCACTTGGACTTCGGTCTATGGTTTCTAAGAGTCATGGAAGGATAAATAGAGGGCTATAAGAGTTGATAGGATATAGAGATATTGATATGTAAAAGTGTTATGCCTTAAAGCATTCTTGTATTTTGTATCTTCAGCTGGGTGCAAATATCTATCCTCTAGTTGGGTGCACAGGGAGGGGAATTAAAGAGGAAGAGAGAGAGGGACTTGTAGCTGAGTGTGCAGATAGAACTGTATACTTTCATATATCTGATCAATAAACAAAGTAATGTGGACATAACCCTAGGAAGAGGGTGAACCACGTAAAATAATGTTGTTTTATGTGATTGATGATGTGTTGTTTTCTATCTTTCCTATTGTGATTGCAATGTTAGTTATCCTGTTAAAGATAAGAATACATAACTAAGTTAGCGAGGTTAAACATAATACTGTTAAAGATATCTTGGCTAGTTTGCATTGTTGTTTTGAAATCAACCTTCATTTCCTCTGGTTGTAGACACCTGTGTCCTACAACCCCCCTTATTACTACTTTGGGTGAGACTTATTCTGCTTTGAAGGTGTTGCCGAAAGGTCCAGTAGTTAGGTATTGTTGGTGTGCTATTAGAGTTGAATCCTAGGTCTACCCCTATGCCAACAAATGGTTCCATTGTCGGGACCAGTATCTTCTTGAGGGAATGTCAAGGTGGTTTCCATCGAAGACATATATTCAGAATTGGATAGAAGAACAAGAAAGGGACTTCGCCGAAGCCCAGAACAAGAACCCTAGCATTAGTACAAAAGACTGGTTGGAGATGTACATCTTTATTGATGTGCACAAAATTTTCTTTGTTGGAGTTCATAAGGAGTTGTACGAGTGGTGAGATAGACTAGCAAACACTCAGTTTGAAATCAGATCTAGACCACTTGTGGTTTGGACAACGACGTTGATTAAGAAATTCAAGGAAGTTGATAACACTATATCTAGGGAGGTAGATCTCTGGTTTGATAGCACTATTGGAGGCTACATTACTGAATTTTTTATTGACAAAGTGGAATAATATAGTCAAGAAGAGAGGTATTTCTTCAAGGGACCTAGAGGAAAGTTTCTACACTTTTTGAAGCTGAAGATTAAGATGTTATTGCATGACAATAATATCCTGAATATATAGTAATCAATTTGTTTTTAAAGCTAATGTTCAAAAATTCAGACAACGACAGTGACGCAGAGGCTTGACACACGTGCAATGGGAGATAATTTAGAAAGTTTCCTTTTGTGAACGTGTTTAAGAAGAGTTACAGACCATTGGCACAAGACAAATATTTCTATAGTGGAGAAGAAGCAGGGCAATCAAATGAAGAGTATTCAGGGTTTGCAAAGGCAGAGGAAGTAGAGACTGAAGAACTTCACCGAGAAGAACCAAAAACTTCAGGGATTTCTCCTATTGTCGAAGTAAGTATTACTACTTCTCCCATTGTTTTATCAACATTAAGTAACTAGAGTAACTAGAGTAATCAGAGAACTTAGAGCATTGTTACGAGTAGTTTAGTACATACTTAGTCAAGAAACCAAGGAAAATCCATGGCAGATGAAATGAGGTTACCCATTTTCATAGGATATGGATCTAAGGATCTTGACCATCACTGGTTCTTATGTGAAGCTATATGGAGCATTAAGCAAGTCACCAATGAAGTTGTTAAGAGAGATCAGTTTAGTACTACCTTGAGGGATCGTGCATTGAGCTGGTATATGAAGTTTATTACAGGGTTTGTACAACCTAAACTGCTAAATGACATTAAGACTGCATTGAGTACAGAGTTCAAGAAGCCTAAGTCAGAGTTGTAGTGCATTAAAGAATTGAAGGAAATCAAGAAGAAGGTGACTGAACCTATTTGGGAATTTGATCAGAGGTTCAATACCTTGACATACCATTTAAGTTTTCATATTCTAGATGAACAACATAAGGAATGGTTCATCATTGCCTTCCTGCCACACATTAGAGTTCCTCTAATGAAATAGAAGGACACTTCGCAGGCTGAGGCATTAGATATTTCCATGAAACTAGAAGCAACCTCTGTAGGAGAATCCAGTCCAGGTATGAGTAAGATTTTGAATCAATTAACTAGTTTATCTTTACAGGTTGAAGACATGAAGATAGATAAAGGAAAGGAGAAAAGAGAAAAAATTTGGTGTATCATATGTAAATAAAAGGGCCATGAAAAAGATCATTGTCCTTTATTTAATGAATACTTGGCCTCCGACGCCCCTAAACCTTTGAAGCAGGATACTTTTCCATGGTGTGAGGTATCTAGAACTAAACATTTCCCTGGTGAATGTTATTATATGAAGAAATATGTCCAGACACCCACAAATATTTATTGTACATTCTGCAAATATGTGGGGCATGATGAGAAGGATTGCAGGGCTTATGATCTCATGCATGAAAGGTCAAGGGATGCATATAGAATTCAAGGAGAATTACAGAAAGAAGGGAATGTTGCATAATTCAATTACCCAGGAAGAGGAAACTTCAATCCTCACGATGGGTTCAGAGGAAGAGGAAGAGGAGGAGGCATGGGTCAAGGCAAGGTAAGATTATTTTCTATAACTGCACCCAACCATGCCATTTGGAAAGGGATTGTCAGAACCCCTGTACTACTTGTAGCTACTGTAATTCATTTGACTATGTCATTGAAGACTATCCAGTATTGTTAGCCAAAGTTTAGGAAAGACGAAGTGGAAACTAGCAAGTCCAACTAATATCAGCTAAACCTCGCGGTGAGGAACCTAGAGTCATTGTTATTACTAGAGGAGGTGTTGTCACAGGAGAAGACAGGGTGACTTCAAGAAAGACTACATATGGATCAGGGATCAGAAGAGCTTGAGAGAAGGAGCCATTGTTTGATCCAAGGAAATAAAATCATACTTTTGAAGAAGCAAGAAGAGAATTTTTAGGTGAACATGATTCTTCATCTAGGGCACAACCAAAATTAAGGGAATGTGAAATGCCTCCAACATTTGATCAGTCTGTCCCACTTAGGCATGGAAAAGAGGTAAGAAAGCTTATGGACTTCTTGTATACTTGTATTAATTTGATTAAATATGAAAGAGATGTGCAGGAACTGCAACACATGATAAGGCAGTATGAAATTGGAAGAGTAGATCCTCTCCTAAATAGATATGTGAATCAAGTATCTAGAAAAAGGAGGACAAGAAAGGAATTGCACCTTAGTGCTCAAATTGGAGACTACGACGTGGACTATGTGGTCCTCAACCTGGGGTCAGAAGTAAATGTTATGACGAAGCAGACTTGGTAATTGATGGGAAAAAATAAATTGATTTACTCTCCTATTAGGCTCAGGATGTCTAATCAGCAGGTGGTGATCCCCTTTGGAAGACTAGAGTATGTCCATGTGGACATCGATGGAGTGAGGACATTTGAATACTTCGAAGTGATCGAGATTATTGATGATAGTTGTCCCTATCCTACATTGTTGGGTATTGATTAGGATTTCATCAATTTGATTGATGTTGACCTAAAAAACAGAAGAATTATATTTGAAGGTGATGGCCTTAGGGTCATTGCACCTCTTGATCCTAATGAAGGTTGTTGATACACAAAACCTATAAGAGAATAAGAATGCACCTATGAGCTAAAGAACATCTATAAAATAATAACATGACAACATGATTATATTAATCCTATAGAAGATGGAAATATAAGTTGGCAAAGTGATAGTGCATGCTCATTAGATTAAGAAGAAGCATTGGAAAATTGGTAGAATAGAATGTATGAAGTCTCTACGCGGAGGTGTGCCAAATTGACTAAGGTAGTTCGCTGGATTGGCATAGAAGTAATTAACATTCCTACTTTCGATGGATTGAATAATTTAGAGACATTTCTACTTTAATTTGAAGGAAATGTACCAATACAATAGAGGTTGTTGGCACTAGATGAAGCATTGAAAGCAACATTAGCTAGATGGTGGGAAACCCACAAGAAGAACATCGCAGAATGGGTACAATGCCACACCTTGTTGACAATGCGCTTTTCAGACCAAGATGAAGGCTGCGAAATTTGATACATAAGTTAGAGTTGTACTACATACCATATGTGAAGTTGTGAGGAAGCCTGGAGCATCATTCCTAAAGAAAAGTGGGTACATAAGTTCATTAACACCTTAGATATTATGCCTATCAATTGGTATCTTCAAGCAAAACCACACATAACCACTACAAATTGGTATGGTATGACCCAAAAGTTTATAACTACATTCCTATTTGAAAGTCAATACCCCACAGTAGATCAGGCTCTACAAATTGTAAGACATAAGGTCTTTGAGGAAGTACCTAACCTCCCTCTTGAACAAGAAGAATATGAATGGACTGCACCTCTTCAGAGGTTACAAGGTTGTTACAATATTAGTGCTGATGAGGATGATGACCCTAGGAATGTGAACATTTCAGACACTGAAGGACAAAGAGATATAGAAGGGCTTGGGATTGAATTACCTTTTGTTGGGAAGCCTATTAAACTGAAGAAGGTTAATATTGGAACAAAAAAAGCATCTAATTTAGCAAATGTTGGAGACTATTGGGATGATTCTACTATTAATAAGATTATAGAACTACTGCATGAGTATCAAGAATTGTTTCCAACCAAGTTCACAGATATTAAAGGAATTAAAGGGTACATTGGAGAAATGAATATTCCTTTGAAAGAAGATGCAAGGCCTGTCAAGCAGAGGCCTTACAGACTGAATCCCAAGTACAAGAATAAAGTTAATATTGAATTAGATAGAATGTTGGAAGCAGGCCTCATAGAACTAGTTGAAGAACCTGAATGTATCATCCCTATGGTGGTCCAAGATAAGAAGTCAGGAGAAATCATAATCTGTATAGATCTAAGGAAATTGAATGATGCATGTTTACATCATCCATTTCCAACACCTTTTACTGCTAAAGTTCTAGATAATGTAGGGGGATATGAAGTTTATTCATTCATAGATGGATTTCCAGGCTATCACTAGATCATAATTGCTAAGGAGGACAGACATAAGACTACATTGGAAATAGAATGGGGTTCTTTTCAGTACATTGTGATGCCTTTTGGTTTGAAGAATGCACCAACCATCTTTTCCAGGGTGGTGGTCGAAGCATTTAAGGAATTGTTACATAAGTTTTTGGAGGCATACTTTTATGACTGGACCATTTTTAGTCTACTAAAATATCATATTGAATGTTTGAGATTAATGTTAGATAAGTACAAGCAATGCCAGATTTCCCTGAACTTGGAGAAGTGTATTTTCTTTCCACCTTTTGTAGTGTTGTTAGGACATATTGTGTGTAAACATGGGGTTGTTAGTAGATCCTTCCAAGATTGTTATCATTGTTTATATATCTCCTCCTACTTCGGTTAGACAATTGCGCACTACATTGGGACACACTGGATATTATAAAAAGTTTATTAAGGGTTACACATAGATAACAAAACCTATGGAAAATATATTAAAGAAGGATAATAAGTTTCAATGGATAGAGGAATGCCAATGAAGCTTTGACACACTAAATCATAAAATGGTCACTGCGCCTATTTTGGTTTTTCCAGATTGGAGTAAGGAATTTAATGTTCATGTTGATGCTTCATCCATTGCATTAGTAGTAGTTTCAACACATCCAGGTGCAAGAGATATTGACCACCCTATAGAATTTGCTAGCAGGAAGCTTTCTACATCTGAAATGAATTATACTACCATTGAAAGAGAAGGCTTAGTTATGGTATACGCGTTGCAGAAGTTTAGACACTACTTATTGGGAGGACATTTTAAGATGTTCACTAGTCATTCTGCATTAGAGTACTTAGTCAACAAGCTAGTGTTGGGGCGAAGAATATGCAGATGGCTACTATTATTACAGGAGTATGACTTTGAGATCATGGTCAAGCCAGGTGTTCGAGTCCTATAATCATAAAAAATTGATTCTTTGGCTGCTTATTTGGCATTGCTCCCGTGATGAACACATCTGGCTTACTGGGATTGGTTGATTCCACTTCCCCCTCCATCCATTTTGCCCGATCCTTCATCACCCTGCTGCATCCTTCATCCACCGCTGTGCCCTTCAGTCCCTCACCCTTCATTTCTTCACCCCTTCACCATTTTCATCCCTTCTTGAATAAACAAACTTAGGACAATACAATATTAGTTAGCTTAATAAAGTAATTGATAATAAATAAATGATTAAATTAATTAATTAATTAATAATTAAGTTAATTATTTAAGTTAGTACTTAGGTTAGTATTTTATTAATCAAAATACTAATTAAATATTAAATATAAAACATATAATAAACAATATAAAAAATAATAATTAAAAAAAATATTTAAAACATTAAATAAAAATTAAATAAAAACAAATTAAAACAAAAATTATAAAACATAAACGAAAACAATACAAAATAAAATATAATAAATAAATAAAACAAAAACAAACATTAATAAAACAAAAGTAATACAAAATTTTAAAACGAAATATAATAAACATAATACAAAAATTAAAATACATATAACATGCACTCCCCGTACAACTCAGACCCCCCCCTCCGCTCACGTCCCATCAACACCTTGGGGGTCCAAGTTGGTGGTATTTGGAGGGACAAGTGTCACCTGCTGGTGAACTCAGACCCCCCCCTCCCAATACCACTTACCACCTCAGGGGGGGTCCGACCAAAACCACTTTACCCTCCAAAAAGTGAAAAAATCACATTTTTTCCAGTTCAACCATTCTTTTTCTTAGGATGATTCCGGGAAAACAGAGACGGATTTTCAAAAATCGAGAGAGGGTTTTTTTCAGAATGGAATAAAGAACAAAAAAATATTTCATATTTTTCAAAGCTACCACCAGTTGGGATAATCAAAGCCATATTTCAGCCCCTTTTTTAGGTTTTAGGTTTTTCCTGTTTCAGTCCTGATTTTGCGGGAGCTGTTTCGGCGAGATGGAGACGAAATTGGAGAAACCGAAGGAGGTTTTTGTCTCAAACATGCTCATATACAATAATGTACTTAAATGTTTACACAGGTGTCACCATCGAGGAGAAACAAAGGTCTGAGTTGACCCCTTAGTTCAACAGTTCCGCCCATCTTTCATGGTAGACAATTCCATATTTTTGGGGACTTGTTGCTATTTTTGGATGAGGTGGTTGAATACGACTTGTTAATATTGAGGGGTGATATTTCCTATTTTTTCATGTAATTTTAATGTAAAATGGTTGATTCTTCCACCCAGGAAAGCTATTCTTTGTAATATTTTTCAAATTCACCAGTAATACAAAGGAATTGATTCAAAAGATTCTTGCGTTTGGATATTGGGATTTTATTATTTCTATGTTAATGTTTTATTACTCTGTCATCACATTGTTTCCTAATTCTGATTGTTAAAAGGAAGTTAAAGAACAAAATTTACCTCGTGTACTCTGTATCTAGTCTTTTATCAATCCACATGTTAATCTTTTGATTTTAAGTTAAAGAAATGCTTGGATGCTTCTTTACTTAAATTAACCTTTCACTTGTTCTATCTTTCCATCACATTTAATTTTAATCAATCTAGTATCTTGACTATCTTTCCCTATGAAGAATCCTTTTAAAAGATGTTTATCTGACCTTAATTTTTAACACACACGCCATAGCCCAATGTGATTCTAAAGAAGTCCTTCAACCAAACACCTCAAATCTAAAGAAAATTTTTCACCTCATAACTAGCCTAATATATGATACAAACATAGTTAAATCATACAGAGAGATCCCTCTATGAGTCTTGGAGGGATAGATCCCTGACTCAAAGTGGTTTTGTAGTTACCCTTGCCGATTTCCTCCTTAGCCTGGGAAATTATAGGGTGATAAAAGAATGACGACTCCACTAGGGAAATTTCCCTAGTAGTGCACTAGCGAGATCCAGATCTGATCATTGATGGTGGATAGTGACCAGACAAAATAAGGCTGAAATATTTCACCTGGAAATTCCAAATCAACTCTAGAACATTGCCAACTCAAATACTCCACTGGAGGAAGAACCTGAAGCATGACCAAGCAATTTGGAAAGAGAAGGTATTCAAGATCAAATTGTATGCAAGATATATTTGGTTTTCTCTGTAATTATGTCCTATCTTTTTCCAATCTGAATCAAGAGTATATTGTTGAAGTTTATATTGATCATCTGCAAATTGATGAATCTCAAGAGAATAAGCCCCAAATTGTAGATCATGTACATACTCATAAATCTATAGAAAACCCAGTGAGAAACGAGTCTCCTGCTTTATCTCCTACTTTTTCCAAGTTGTCAAATGATTATAAGCCTCTTTCTTTACCTCCTATACCTGCAAAAATCCTAGATAGATACAAGCCCCTAGATTTTCCTCCTATTCTCCATGACCTCCCTGCCAATTATAGAAATAATCTGCCCAGGTTTGATGGAGAAAATGCAAAGATCACTGCTGAAAAGCATATCCAAAGTCTTGAGGATTTTCTTGATTTGTTTGAGGTGGAAGATGATGATGTCTGCATCAAAATGTTTTCCCTATCATTTCAAGGTAAAGTCAAAAATTGTTTTAAGGATCTTCTAGCTGCAAGCATTAGCAATTTCCATCATTTTGTAAAAAAATTCTTAGATCGATGGGTGATCATGAGAAATGTCTTTCTCATCCTAGAAGAATATGACCATTTGAAAAGGCAACCAAAGGAGATAGTACCTCAGTTTTCAGCAAGGTTCAATAAGGTATATCATGTAATGCTTGCTGATATAAGGCCACCCCCATGATCAACTCACTTGCATTACCTATATGCCTTCAATCCTGAGATGGCATTCCAATTAAGAGAAAGGAACACTGAAACCCTTGAATAAATGCAAAATGTTGCAGTTGATGTGGAAGATAACCTACTTAATAGAAAGACAAAGTTAAAATCATTGATGAATGGAAAAATAGAAAAATAAAATTTGGTATCTTCAGAAATGAAACTAGATATTCCGACCAATAGAGTCAATGAGATGATGCAGAGGATTAGTAGAAAATATGAGCTTGTTGTTCAAAGACCACACGTGCCAATAGTTTCATAACATACAAGGATCAATATCCCTAAACACTTTGCAGTTCATCCTTGGTACCATGGTTTGGATAATGATTCTTTAATGTATTCAATTAACAACGTAGTCAAAGATGAAGCTCCATATCAACTTGCAGAGGAAAAATCAACATATATGATGTGCATGTTTAATGGAATTTCATCCATGGATGATTTACCCAAGCTTGAACAGTACGATGATGATTATACCACAATGTATTTTTCAAAGAAATCAACAACATATGGTTGGGAGGAATAAGATCATTTGCAATCCCAACAGGACAATCAATCTGTACATGGAAATTATGACAACTATGATCACAATGCAAAAAGTCTTGGGGTAAGTGGAAAAACTTTACTCTTATGCTTCTCTTCTTTTAAATTTTTGAAGGAAATTTCTGAACAAGTGGTAAATATCAAAGAAGGTAAATCTTCTGATGAGACAATGAAGGATGCTAGTGTTTAGAAAGAGGTTATTTCAGATATAGGATTGCATTCTCCAAGTTTCTCTGATTTTCAAAGTTCAAGAGAAAATTCAGAGCTTGAAGAAGAATTTGAAACAATGGAATGTAACTCTGTGCCATTAGATTATAATTCATTTCAAATTTTGAAGGAGACTCTTGAACAAATGTTGAAGGATAAACACATAGAAAGTCAGGAAATTTCATTTGAATCAATGTAACAGTCTTGTCAGTATTTTTAGGATGCAATAGCTGATCAGTTGGATGACCCGTGTTGTCAAAATAATTTTTAGTTTTCCAGTCATGAGTTGAAAAGCAACTATGATCTAGACATGGTTATACAATCATTATGTTTTGATTCAACAACAATTTTTTCTCAAAATTCATTGGAAAAACCACAGATAAATCAACATGTGCAAAATGGTACAGATGGTATATGTGCATTATCAGACCACAAAGTTGAAATGGATAAATTTGAATATCATGAGATAGGTCATGTCTATTATGATCCTATAGTTGTCTACATTGAGGAGCTATTGTTTTCAAAATTCCCATTGATTCCCAAAGTTTCTGGAATTGTACATAGTCCCAGAACTTTGTGTTGTGAAGATCAGGATGGAAAGCATTTCATGATGCATATGCAAGTTCTATTTTTTATATTGATTGAAAACATTGAAAGGGAAGATTCATTAGAGAAATTGCTTGACTAGTTGCACTGGCATCATTGTATCATTTAGAACAACATAATTATTAGTAGTGTAGGGTAGGTAGCAGTTTTGAATAAGCTTAGTCATTTGAGCATATTTTTCAGTATTATATATTTTCCAGCAAAGTTTGCAGTTGATAGTATTTAGTTCAGTGTTTAGTCAATTTTGAGCTAGTTCGAAGATTGTAGTTGTAGTGACTCCATGGCCCAATGAATAAAGAACTGGTCTGCATGTTCAGAAGTTTGATATTCTCGACACCTCCTCAGGAGATGCCATCCCCAGATGGAGCCTATGTTGGGGTCCTATAATCATAGCAACTTGATTCTTCGGCTGCTTATTTTGAGTTGCTCCCGTGATGAATACATCTAGCTTACTGGGCTCAGTTGATTCCACTTCCCCCTCCATTCATTTCTCCCGATCCTCCATCACCCTGTTGCATCCTTCATCAACCGTTGTGCCCCTCACTCCCTCACCCTTCATTTCTTCACCCCTTCACCATTTTCATCCCTGCTTGAATAAACAAACTTAGGACAATACAATATTAGTTAGTTTAATAAAGTAATTGATAATAAATAAATGATTAAATTAATTAATTAATTAATAATTAAGTTAATTATTTAAGTTAGTACTCAGGTTAGTATTTTATTAATCAAAACACTAATTAAATATTAAATATAAAACATACAATAAACAATATAAAAAACATTAATTAAAAAAATGTATAAAAAATTAAATAAAAATGAAATAAAAAGAAATAAAAAGAAAAATTATAAAACATAAACGAAAACAATACAAAATAGAATATAACAAATAAATAAAAAAACAAACATTAATAAAACAAAAGTAATACAAAAATTAAAAATGAAATATAATAAACATAATACAAAAATTAAAATACATATAACATATAAAACAAAAATTAAAAAAAATTCAAAAAAAATAAATAGAAAACCAAACTAAAAACTTATCCTAAGTCTAAACACTCATGCTCACACATTCCTTGTACAACTCAGACCCCCCCCCCCTCTCACGTCCCATCAACACCTTGGGGGTCCGAGTTAGTGGTATTGGGAGGGACAAGTGTCACCTCTTGGTGAAATCAGACCCCCCCCTCCCAATACCACGTACCCCCTCATGGGGGGTCCAACCAAAACCATTCTGCCCTCCAAAACCACCCTTCCGAAAAGTGAAAAAATCACATTTTTGCCAGTTCGAACAGTCTTTTTCCGAGGATGATTCCGGGCAAATGGAGACGTATTTTCAAAAACCATGAGAGGTTTTTGTTCATAAAAGGCTGAAGAACAATTTTTTTTTTCATATTTTTCATGGGTGCCACCAGTTGGGAGAATCAAATCCATCTTTAAGCCCCCTTTTTAGGTTTTTGATTGTTCCTGTTTCAGTCCTGATTTTGCGGGAGTTGTTTCGGCGAGATGGAGACGAAATTGGAGAAACCGAAGGATTTTTTTGTCCAGAAATTACTCATATACAATAAAATCCTTCATTTTTTACACATGTGTCACCGTTGAGGAGAAACAAAGGCCTGAGTTGACCTCATTTTTCAATAGTTGCACCCATCTTTCATGGTAGATAGTTCCAAATTTTTGGGGATTTGTTGCTATTTTTGGCCGAGGTGATTGAATCCGACTTCCTAAGATTGAGGGGTGATCTCTCCTATTTATTCATGTAATTTTAATGTAAAATGGGTTGATTATTGAACCCGGGAAAGCTATTCTCTATAATATTTTTTAGATTCACCAGTAACACAAAGGAATTGATTCACATGATTCTTGCGTCTGGATATTGGTGATGTTATTATTGCTATGTTAATTTTTTATTACTCTGTCATCACTTTTTTTATGAATTCTAATTGTTAAAAGGAAGTTAAAGAACAAAATTTACCTCGTGTACTATGTATCTGGCCTTTTATCACATGTTATTCTTCTGATTTTAGGTTAAAGAAATGCTTGAATGCTTCTTTACTTAAATGAACCTTTCACTTGTTCTATCTTTCCATCACATTTAATTTTATTCGAACTAGTATCTTGACTATCTCATCCTATGAAGAAGCCTTTTAAAAGCTATTTATCTAACCTTAAGTTTTAACATAGACCCCATATCCCAATGGGATTCTAAAGCAGTCCTTTAGCCAAACACCTCAAATCTAAAACAAATTCTGCACCTCATAACTAGCCTAATATATGATACAAACAAAGTTAAATCATACAGAGAGATCCCTCTCTGAGTATTGGAGGGATAGATCCCTGAATTAAAGTGGTTTTTTGGTTACCCCTACCAATTTACTCCTTAGCCTGGGAAATTACAGGTTGATAACACTAGGAAGAACGAATAAGGGACCTGACCACTAATCCAGGTTAGAACACGGAGATGAACCTACCAGTTTGGATGATACACTACCAGATGCACAGTTGTTGGGCATCAAAAAAATCGATGGTCAATTCATAAAGATAGTCCAGTTCCTGTCCACAAGAATGGAACCTCACGAGTATACAATTATTCAGAAGAAATAATTGGTAGTCCATGCTGCGGATTTTAAACTTATAGCTGGACAATTATATAATATGGGACCAGATGAGATCTTAAGAAGATGTGTTATGGAGTTAGAAATGACATTGATCCTTGCAGAATCACATGAAGGCATCGTGGGAGGACATTATGTAGGGAAAGCAACAATGCAGAAGGTTCTCAGAGCTAGCCTCTGGTGCCCCACTTTGCATAAGGATGCTAAGGAATACTACAAAGCCTGTGATGTATGTCAAAGAATAGGGAAGCCTTATAGAAGGGATGAGATTCCTTTAGCACATCAGGTAACTTTACATGCATTTTATAAATGGGCTATTGAATTTGTGGGACCTATCAACCCACCAGGAAAGCGCACAGGAGCTCGATACATTATCACTGCTACATAGTATTTGACCAGATGGGAAAAAGAAAGAGAAGTTAAGGACTGTAGTGAAGCTACAGCTGCACGGGTCATCTTTGATGATATAATAACCATATTTCGATATTCGATGATCCTTATCAGTGATCAAGTCACACACTTCATTAACAAAACTATTGAACCCTTGACTCAGGAATTTGAAGTTCACCATCGGAAGAGAACACCATACCACCCACAAGAAAATGGTACAGTCGAAGCTTTCAATAAGATTCTAGAGAAAACAATGACTAAGATTTGAAGTGTTAACAAAGATGATTAGGATTTGAAAATTCTAGCAGTGTTATGGTCTTATCGAACTACTTATAAAAAGTTAACAATGCAAACTCCCTTCAAGTTAGTTTATGGTCTGGAAGCAGTTGTACATGTGGAATATTTTGTTCCTAGTTTAAGAATTGCAACATTTACAGGTATGGATGACACCGACACTGTTCAAGACAGGCTCACACAGTTGATAGAATTAGAGTAAGATAGGTTCATTGCAGGATTTCATCAGTAGGTACAAAAAGAACGAGAAAATGCTTACCATGATAGACATATCAAGAAGAAAGAATTTAAACAAGGAGATTTGGTACTTTTATATGACATCAAGTTCATGAAGCATCCAAGAAAGTTCAAGACACATTAGCTTGGGCCATTTGAGGTTGTCTGTGTTACAGAAGGTGGAGCTACGCAGTTCAATACCCTTAATGGAGAATGGAAGGATGGTTTAGTAAATGGAAACCGGTTGAATCTCTATTTTGAAAACCAACAACCTCGTAGCTCTTAGTAAAATCAAGGAAGAAGGGTCTAGGTACTAGGTGCCATTGAAATTGGGTAACAGACATAGAAAAGACAATCTATACATGATAACGAGGGATGAAATAGAAAAGCACAGGACACTCTACGTAGCCTATAGTCAAAGTAAGACAGAAGGCTCCACCCTGCAGTAACTCAGGACAAGTCACATGGGAGTGTTGGGGGCATGTTGGCCCTTGATCATGTATTAAGGAAGAAATCAAACATTAAATAAGAATAAAAACAAAGTATGAAGTGTGTGGAAGACACACAAACTGAGGATGGGTCGAAGTGATTAAAGAAGCATAAAAGAAGGAACAAAGTAAAGGAAATAAAACTGTTGAAAGAGAATATCAAGGAATACAAAGCAACAAAGAAGATAGATCGTGGACAAGTCAACAAGTAGAATAAGACACTAAGAAGTTCTTTGGAGCACCCCTTGGAGAATATGGAAGAGCAAGTTGGAAAAGTCCTTAAAACGAGGGTTATGTGGACCTAGGGTTTTGACACCTAGGTTTTTTAAACCTAGGGTTTTGGCACCTACTATTTTTGCACCTGGACATTGATCTAGGGTTTCTAAGTGTCATGGAAGGATAAATATAGGGCTAGAAGAGTTGAGAGGATATAGAGAGATTGAGATGTAAAAGTGTTATGTCTTAAAGCATTCTTGTATTTTGGATCTTCTGCTGGGTTCAAAGATCTATCTTGCAGCTGGGTGCGTAGGGAGGGGAATTAAAGAGGAAGAGAGAGAGGGATTTGTAGCTGAGTGTGTAGATAGAATTGTATATTTTCATATATCTAATCAATAAACACAATTTTTTGGATGTAGCACTAGGGAGAGGGTGAACCACGTAAAATATTGTTGTTTTATGTGATTGATGATGTGTTGTTTGCTATCTTTCCTATTGTGATTTCACTTTTAGTTATCCTATTAAAGATAATAAGATATAACTAAGTTAGCGAGGTTAAGAATAATAATGTTAAATATCTCTAGGCTATTTTGCATTGTTGTTTCGAAATCAACCTTCATTTCCTCTGGTTGTAAACACTTGTGTCCTGCAATACCCCTTATTGCTACTTCAGGTGAGACTTCATCTACTTCGCAGGTGTTTTCGAAAGGGCCAGTAGTTAGGGTTTGTTGGTGTGCTGTTAGAGTTGAACCCTAGGTCTACCCTTGTGCCAACATAGCTAAAGTATGGTTGATGTAAGTTTGGTTTTGGAGGCTGATTGTTCTCCATCATTGGTTGTGGCTGATGGAATTGAATGTATAAGATGGAAAGCAACGTGCATTTATTACATGTCATTCTTACCCTACCTCGAGGCTACCACCTTCATTATGCTTCTCACACTTGTTTTGGTTTCTTTGTATAGTAGTGCCTTCATTGTAATTGACCCTTGGTGAAAAAATAATTGCGCTCTATAGTTTTCTAGCATTATTTTGTCAGGTGTGTTGCTTTTATCTCCTCATTCATGGATTTTGTCCAGATAAAATCGTCTTATTGTCTCTTAAATTTTGCATGCAGAATTTGTTTGCTTTCCAAAGTTTACAGGAATTTTTTGTGAGCATTCTGGACTTGTAAAAATACATTTCAATTTGGGTTTCTTCTGTTTTGGTATTTAAGCAATTCAAATTGAAAATATTGTTCGACACTCTATCTTTTTTGAAGTGTATGGTTGTATTGTGCCTGGAGAAAATATTGGAATTACTATGGTATCCCTGTTGGAAAACGTTTATGAGTGAATACATTTGGTTTCACTCACCTTTTATGATTAATTTTCAACGATTTTCTCTATAAAAGGAAAAGCACAGTCAAGTTTCATGACTATTGTATAGTACCCTCACCTCATTCCTAGACCTTGCAGGATATGTAGTCCTTTTGTATTATTACTACCATTTTTTGTAGAAAGATGAAGGCATGCGTATTATGTCTTGCTATCACTTTGAAATTTGGTTGTGAGATGAGATTGTTATTGTTTCACTTGCAGTCCATAATCCAAACCTCATGCCCACTCTATTTTCTCCAGGCTTTGTTTCCCCATCCAATACGAATGGGCAAGTAATGAATTTAAACCCAGATTCAAAACCTTGCCTAATTGTTTTGACTCAACTGTTGGAAGATTGATTAAACCCACAAAATCATGGCTCACTTTGTTATTTATACATGAGGGAATTCATTTTAATTTGAAGTTAATATTGATTTTATGAAACAATGACTACTAAGCTCACATTGGGGTTTCAATCCAAGTTTGATTTCACAACAATTATTTTGGGGTTATGGTGTAATTTTTTATATAATGCACAGTTGGTGGATTTATGATTATTTTCTCATCCTTTCATGCTGAATTTTATAACTTAGTACAAAATTGATTTGTCGACAGTCTCCTCCAGAATGCTTTACCAGTTTAAAAGGGAGTCGATTGTTTTAAAAAACAAAGAAAACGAAACTTGCAAAGTTTCACTGTTAAGAGATTTCCCTTCAGTTTGATATTGAGCAATTGAAAGGTTTCCATGTTGTGGATGTTGTATGTTGAAGCTTTAATAGAAATGGTTATGGAACAAATGAAATTTGGTTGGTGGGTTTTTTTCATATTGGTTTGGAAATAATTGGCTTGATGAATAGTGGTAAATTCAATATGGTTTCAGCACAGAACATTAATGTTGATCATTAAATAGAGTAAATGATATTTTATAAAATAGAATAATAATCATTTCATTCCCGTTCATAATTTCATGTTTAGCTCATTATATGCCCACCATTTTTCTGATGACCTTTAATCATTCCATGTTCTATTATTATGACTTTCATTTTTAAGAGGAAGGGATGGAGAAGGATTATATGACGACTCGAATTGGAAATTATGATATGGAGGCTTTGTTTTTATGAGAACAAGTTTCTTCTTTTTTCTTGAACAATATCCATTTATTCATCCTCATCCATACTATTATTTTTCGTTCATTACAAAGCCCCCCATTTTCTCGATGACCATGTAACTCCCTGTTCCAATGCAATTGTTATGAAATTTGATATGTGATGGATTATATCAATGGATGGATTGCATATGATTCTATTGTGACTTATAGATCCAACATTTTGATTTTATTTACGTAGAGTGTTAATGAATGGATAATTAAAAAAATTTCATATCCTGATTTGAATCTTTCTTTAGGATGATTTTTTTTTTTTTTTTTAAGTAGGGGAAGCAATGGAAAAGATGCCAACAGAGGCAGAGGTAGCTTAAGTATATTGCACAATACAATTCATCGAAAGGGTCAAAAGAAGCAAGTAGTAGGGAAAAGAGGCAAATTGCCTCTCATAGTAAATATGGGTTTTAATGTTATTTCCTCATAACATTTTTATTTTTTGTGGTAGGATGACAAGATATGTCTCGACAACAAGGATACATTTATACTAATTTCTATTGGACAACCTGGATATAGTTCTATTTTTGGGAAACACATATTGTAATTTTGAAAACTAAAATATTTGACTATGAGGATGGGAGTTATAAGGACAATGTTCGAGAATATTTTTTAGGTGTTATATTTCATATTTTGTTGATCATTAAAGTTATGAAAAATGGAGTAAAAAGGAGGGAATATATTTAGTTTAAATTTAAACAAGAAAAGTTAGGAGTCCCACCTATTTAGTTATTATTTAAAAAGACCCTTATTTATTTATTATTATTTACTTGTCTCAACTTATTGGTTAAGCTAACTAAAGATAAGAAAAAGAAATGTAGTTGAACTATGATTACTTATTGGAGAAGAATAAAATCTCAATCCAAGGAAGAGACAAGAGGGAGAATAGAGAGAATAAGGAGAAATTATGATATAATGTATGCTCTATAATTGTGAGATTATTCTTTTCTTCATTCGCTCTGAGTTTACTAGAAAGATAAACCATCTTGATGATAGCAGGGTCTTATTGAAGGAAACATGATTCAACACTGAATCCTATCTTTCAACAACTTGTTTCTAAAGGTGTAATATCTATCTTAGGTAGTTTTGTGTATTCTTGTTTGTTTCTGGATTAAATTTCATGACTGATAAAGAATATTTTGCAGATTCAAGTGATAGTACTTTTATGGCAAGCTAATCCATATCTATAGCTTCAATTTTCTTTTATTGCAGAGTATTTTTGTATGGTTCTCATTGGAGACTTCTATATTTGAATTTGGTCCCCATCCTCATAGAGGTTTGTAAAGAGGATTTATTCTTTGTATCTCATAATGAAATCAATATAAAGAAATTAGATGGATGCTTTTTGTCTCACATGTGTATATTAAAGAGCTTTGTATTTCTTCAGACGTGGAAGAGCTTGTAAGTGTTCAAAGGCTTCAACCTTTGCTCGTCTTGCAAAATCGGTTATCATGGGTTTCATCTTTGCTTCTGAGAGCTATATCTCTTCTAAGATTTAGGATTTGGAATAATTCTGTCTCCTGCACACTCCTTGCACTATCTCTTCTGAGATTTTTCATTTACTTAGTCTCCTAAGGGTCTCGACCCTTATGTTCCCTTCGAAGGGTTCTTGTGCCCTCCTAGAAACCTCTCGCTCAAAGCACACCTTGCTAATCATTTTATACAAAGTGTTTAGTAACTCTGTGAGTATCTTCCTTTGATACTCCTCTCTTTGAACTCGACAAAGAGTTCTCCTTGTACAGACTTGCACCTACTCGATGCCCACTTGGTAGAGCTCTACAGATTTCTCAATGAATCTGTCTCTCTGTGTTTTCTTTGCATAGTTTATCCTCTAAGGTATAAAAAAACCTTGAGGTTTCCCCTTAGTTGTTATCACTCTGGTGCACCCTCCTAGCACTTATTTTCTGACTCCTCAGAGTTCAAATGAACACTCCTTGTGTTGGCTACAAAAACTCCAATGTTTTATTGTGCATTCCTTACACAACCTAAAGAATCCAAAACGATATTTCTAACTCAAACAAAGATAAATATATCTTCCTATCACAGATGAAACCTATCATACATCTACATCATACATTCATGAAACACATAAACACATAAACAACCATATGCAGGAAAAACTACTGGTTTTTTCATTAATATGAAAACATGATTACAATATGTGCTGGATGAACTATAAAAGAGTCTCAACTCTCTCAAGCTCTCTCAAAGAACTATCTAATAATATTTCTAATCTCCTGAGCTTCTCAGTCTCTCCTCTCAGAATCCTCCTCCCAACTCTCATCTCTCAGAATCCCTTTCTTCTAAAAGGGCTCCTCGAGATTATCCTCTCTACCGCCTTAGTTCCATCAATGTCTCAGTTAAGACACCTTATCCCTACGGCTTCTTACAATGAATGAATATCTAGAACTGACTAAGATCTAGAACTTCTTACAGTCAACCCTTAAGGAGACCCTATCCACTACCTATACAAAGGTATGGATTGGCTTTACTCTGCCTTACAACATAAATCCGTATAGGATCATATTTCAAATTTAAAAATGAGAGGGTCTGTGCCTCTCCCTTTCTCCAATGCACACCTATGTGTTGTCTTGCTGGTGCATCTGCTAATGTGGAAGGATTCTCCTGCATAATACTCCACTGCTATGAAAAATTCATGAGCTCCTTCTCATGAGATCTTCATCTTTGTTGAAATCCTCCTGGATTCGAAACTTATCCTTGGAGATGTTCTCTTTCTCCTTTTCTTTGTTGTTGTTGTTGTTGCTGCTACTTCTTCTTCCATGCTTCTCTTGCAGGATCCCATTTATTCAACTTCTCCCTGTTGACAACTTATTCTTGTTGTGCTGACCTCAACATCAGCCTTATTATATCCTCTATCACCCTCTCCAGTTTCTCAAATGGTTGGTTCTCCTTATGCAGTTTGCCTTACTGCATCTTCTCCTTCTCTCCATACTTATCAATGGGTATATCTACTTGATCTCCCATGTTGTCTTCATCTCCTGTGGCATTAGCTTTCCACTCTGTTGCAGACTCTAGTTCTGTAGTCTCATTACTAAGCTACTTCTCAGCTTCCTCCTCTGACATATTGGCTTATGTCAGCTCCTCTTGTGCTGGTTCAACTCTAGCTTCCTTCAGCTGCTCCTGGGGATGATATGCTCCTTCACCTATTTCCAATTTGATTTGTTGGATGTGCTGCCTTTGCACTATCACCCTTATCTATAGGCCTTCCAATTCTTCATACAACTCAACAAAATCCATGATGTTTTCTTCTCCTTCTGCTGAAATATTTTGTGCTACAGTCACCTCCTATTTAGCTTCTTGGATGAAAATTTTGAGCAATTCTGTTGAATTCTCTTTTCCTTCTGCTGGTGAAAACATAAATGTCTTCTCCATTTCCTCCACCTCTTTGACAACTTCTGTTGGTTTTCCTTCTATTGTTGAATCTTCAAGATGTGCACTAGGCTCTTCTAGGATAGCTGGAATGAATAGCCAGATTCTTATAATGATCATAACACTCTTTTGATACTCCCCTTTGATGGTGGATGTATTTAACTTGTCATCATCTTCATTCACATGGTCTGCAAACCCACATGAATATTCATCTATCAACACTCCTTGCTAACCTGAACTCATTTTTGAGCTCTTGAGACTTTCAGATAGTCTCATTTTTCTTCCCTTTCCCACCTATCAATCTAGGATTTCACCCTTGCTCTCCTAGTAGTCTATGAGATATTCAACTGATCTCACCTCATTGCCCACCTGGCAATATGAATTTCCATTGTTATCCTCGTGACAATCTATGAGATACTCAATTTATATCATTTCATTGCTCACATGGAAATATGAAAATATATCTCTGCCCTCCTAGCACTTTATGGGATCTTTAACTAACCTCTCTTCCTCATCACTGAGGGTTTCTCCAACTTCTGGCTCACAAATGAAAACCAACTCCTCTTCTGTGTCACTGAGGTTTCAACATGCCTCAACCACCTCCTTGCTACCCGTTTCTTCTTTCTAGCCAACAACTTTTGAAAATGTCATTTTTCCTTCCTGTTTAGAGGCCATTCGTACCTCCAGTGTACCTCTACCTCTTACTGCATCTTCAATGTATGCTGCTCCATTATTTCTCTTATCTCTATGAGCTCCCTATCAATTTTTTCTTTGTTTTTATGTTGTGGTACTCTCCTTGACCATACTTATGGCCTTCAATAGCCATTTCACCCTCTTCTTGCCCTCCTGGAATTTTTTTGGATTACTCTGCATCTGAGAGCATCTCCAACTTCCCCTAAAACTCACCTGGATGTTCAATTTGTTGCCACACACTTGAAACAATCCTTTGCACATATAATCAATACTATGTATCCTTCTTCACCTATTGTCCACACATGAAATTAACTTTCTGATACTATTTGATGTAGTCAGACTATCTCCTTCATCTCCTTTGCCTGAAATCTACAAACAAAAAATGTGCTCTGACACCACCTGATGCAACCCCCGTCCCCTTCTGGTGGTTCTGTGACCTCCCAGTCTAGGTTATTTCAATATAATGAGTTATATTGACTTATAAGGCCTTTTCTAGACCCCAATTAACTTACACAGGCCCCATTTTCTCCTAAGGCATAGGTTCTGTGGAACCCGTGGGCCCTTTCTCTAGCACTCTTGGAAATTTTCAATTTGCGAGTGCTAACTCCCTTTTATAGGCCCCTTCCTTTCACATGACCTTAGTCCATGACCTCACATAAAAATTCTATTGTAGAGTGGCCAAAATTGGATTGAAACCACACTGCTTTTCTCCCCTCAATTCACCTCCAGCTGCCACATATCCCTTTACCAACCCGTGGTTCCGATTGTGGCCTGCTCTAATATTTTTAAAGTACGAGCACTTTTTGACCCCACAATCAGGCATGACCATTGATATTCAATCTCGGGTGATGCCTCTTGAAAAAAAACTACAATCTATCTCTTCTTTCCTTCCTTCTCTCCGAATCACACGTTCTCAGATCCTTACGATCTATCGATGTGTGTCCCCTTTCAAATCAACAATCATGATTTTCTTTGCAATTCGGATTTCATAGTTTTCAACTCTCAAACCTTACTTTCTCTGCAATGGCTATATTCCTAAGTGGAATATCTATTGGCACCTATCCTTAGCAAATGGACTACCCAAATCAACCCCTTCTCTCCACCTTCGGGAATTCGCGTTCAGCACCCTCTACCTTTTTCGGTGTGACATTCTACGAAATGACATATCTTCTACCACGTGTCCTCCTCAAATTGACAATTCTGGTCCTCTTCAGGAATTTGACTCTTTCAATTGAGATCATATAAACGAACTTCACCACCCTTATCAATCAATCATAGAGATTCTACTTCACGACTTCGAATTTCAGAAGTATCAACTCCTCCATGCTCTATTTCTCCCAGAGCGTTTTACCTGGAGTCCACAATATAACAACATGTGTCCATTCATAGATCGATGGCTCCCAGCTACTTCGGCTATTCAGACTTTGGGATTTTCAACACTCCACCTTCGCTTCCTCCTGGAGCTCACGATTCATTGATGCATTTCCTTCTGTATCTGACAGTCCAGATTTACTTCGGCTCTTCAAGGTATGGGATTTTCAACTCCTAACCACTCATTCTTTCACCCGAAAAACATGATCTCTTTACATGTGTCTCCCCCTTGATATGACGACCTCTATCTACTTCGGCTCTTCAGGCTTCGGGAGTTTCAACTCCTACGCACTCATTCCTCCCGAAGTGATTTCACCTGAAGACTCAGATCCTCCACCACCTATTCCCCCTGGACGATGGATGGTCCCTGTCTGCTTCGAATATACCATTCTCTTGTGCAATTTCAAAGGAATTGAGGCCCGTGCACTTTACCTTGATCGAATGAATGTCGATCCTCTGCACTCAGATCCAATGGATGGGATCTATTTATTCCTCGACACTCTCCATTACTTCCCTGGATGCTTATGTAACGCCCAAATTTCTTCTAACAAAAGATCCAATGAATGTTGTTTCTCCTCATCCCGAGCTTTGGATTTCTTCCGACGTGGAAGATATTGTAAGTGTTCAAAGGCTTCGACCTTTGCTCCTCTTTTGAACCCAGTTATCCTGGGTCTCGTCTTTGCTTCTAAGGGCTCTATGTCTTTTGAGCTTTAAGACTTGGATAAGTCCATCTCCTGCGCACTCCTTGTGCTATTTCTTTTGATATTTTTTACTTACTCAGTCTCTTAAGGGTCTCATCCCTTATTTTCCTTTCAAATGGGTCTTGTTCCCTCTTGGAAACCTCTCGCTCAAAGAACACCTTGTTGAGCATTTTATATAGAGTGTTCAGTAACTCTATGAGTATCTTCCTCTGATACTCCTCTCTTCAAACTCAACAGAGAGTTTTCCTTGTACACACTTGCACTTGCTCGATGCCCAGTTGGCATAGATCTATAGAGTTCTCAATGACTCTATCTCTTTGTGATTTCTCTGCACATTTTCTCCTCTAAGGTATTTAACAACCTTGAGGTTTCCCCTTAGTTTTTATCACTTTGTTGTGCCCTCCTGACACTAATTTTATGAGTCCTCATAGTTCAGATGCACACTCCTTGTGCTGGATACAAAACCTCCAATGTTCTATTGTGAAATCCTTGCACAACCTAAAGAATCTAGAATGATATTTCTAACAAAAACAAAGATATATAAATCTATATTCCTACCGCAGATGAAACCTATCATACACATACAAAATACATTCATGAAACACATAAACACATAAACAACCATATGTAGGAAAAACTGTTGTTTTTTTCATTAATATGAAAACATGATTACAATATGTGCAGGCTGGAATACAACAGAGTCTCATCTCTCTCAACCTCTCTCAAAGAACTATCTAATCTTATTTCTGAGATCTTGAGCTTCTCAGGATCTCCTCTCAGAATCCTCCTCCTAACTCTCGTCTCTCAAAATACATTTATTTCAAGAGGGCTCCTCGAGCTTATCCTCTCTATCGCCTTAGTTCGATCACTATCTCAGTTAAGACACCTTATCCCTAAAACTTCTTACGATGAATGAACATCTAGACCCGACTAAGATCTAGACCTTCTTATAGTCAACCGTTAAGGTGACCCAATCCACTAGCTCTACAAAGGTATGGATTTTCTTTACTCAACCTTACAACATAAATTTGTATAGGATCATATTTCAAATTTAAAAATGAGAGGGTTTGTGCCTCTCCCTTTCTCCAATGTGCGCCTATGTCTTGGCTTGCTGGCACATATACTGATGAGGAAGGATGCTCCTACATCACCATCGATATCGACTAGGATCAGGAGAGTAGACATATTTTTTGGGTGACTCAAGATCCCTCCCATGGAGGAAGAGGGGATTCAAAAATATGCATACTTCTCCGAGGTGTTAGTAATTAAAAGATCAATTCTATTAGTAGTTATTTATCATGTCATATTTCATGTTTCCATTTGATTATAAACGTGCTTAGTTTAGTTTTATTTTCTTGTTATTTTTTTTTCTATTTTCTCTTTGATTGATCCACTAATCAACTAGCCAAAATTGTGTTGTCTTTTTGTCCTAACTATATAGTTAAGTGCCTTGTTTTTTTCTCGCCCAAGTGGAAACTATTCTATTCTAGTCAAATGTTTATCCATGGAGATTAATACCTCTCGTAGGTACCAAAAAATAAACACATATCCCTCTCTCTCTCTCTCTCTATCCATCTATTTCTCCATCCCTCCCTCTCCCTCTCTCTATACATCTCATTCTCACCCTCTCTCTTCTCTCAAACTCCCACCCCTCTCTCCCTTCCTCTTCCTCTCTCTCTCTCTCTTCTGTTTGAATATCTCTTCCCCTCCTATCGCTCTCTCTATATCCTCCTCCCTCTCTATCTCCCTCACTATTCTCTCCCTCCCCTCCTCTCTCCTCTCTTTACCTCTCACTATCCTTTTCTCTCTCCCTCTCTCCCCCCCCCTCTATTTCTCTCTCTATCTCTCTCTTTGTCTCACACATGTTGTTCCTCTCTCTCTCCCTTTCTCTCTCCAAATCCCCTCTTTCCCCCTCTCTTATCTCCCTCCCTCTCTCCATCTCTCACTCTCTCTCTCCCCCTCCCTTCCTCTCCCTCCCTATCTCTTTACCTCTCTCCCTCC
>JZKD02S1673355.1:725352-742087 GCA_000966675.3 Picea glauca
CTATCTACCCCTCTCGCTCCCCCTCGCCCTTCTCTCTCTCTCCCTCCTTCCCCCCCTCTCTCTCTCACCCCACTCTCTACCTCCCTCCTTCTGTTTCTGCCAAGCCTAGCCTAACCTAGTCTAACCTAAACCAAACCTAAATCATCCTATCATAACCTTAGCCTACCCTAACTTATCTAACCTACCTTAAACTAACCTACTAGGCTAACCCAACTTAACCTAGCTCATATCACCTCAACCTAGTGTACCCTACTCTACCCTAACCTACATAGACTAATCTAATCTATCCTAGATAGACTAGGTTACCCTATTATAGCATAATCTTAAGTCTAAATCCCTAAGAATAAGCCTAGTCCTTTTCCTTTATATAACCCAAGGCACATGCCTCACATAATACTTGCATAAAATGAGAATAATTCTTTGAACAAATTTATAATATAACAATATGCAACTTACTCAAATCCATTTTTTGATATGAAATAGAGAATCATGAATCCATTATGTTATTTGAAGTAAAAAATACATAATTGTAATAGAAAATATAACTCAATACAAAAAACCTAACAAAAAGACAAAAAACATGTAAGAAATAGAAATTATAAATTTACATCACACACTTACTTAAAAAAGAGGAAAGACCACATGTAATCAAGTGAAAGAAAAAGCGTTGATATATATTGGAAAAAATACACATACAAGGATACATTTATTGTCTTTTAACCTTTTTAGTTTGTGCTTATGTATTTTCGATTTGAATTTGGATTTATTTAGGGAATTACATAAGTTAATTTAAAAGAAAATTGCATTCAGGGAATTACACAAGTTAAGTTAAAAAGAAAAGGTTAATATAATGCCTTCAAGCCATTAAGCATAACACAAATAACCTAATGTTGGTCGAATTAGAATTGTGAATCAAGTAAACTCTCTGTATCCCAGTTTTTCTTGATGTGTAGTGGGTGGAGCCCGTATCACTGGAGTTTCAGAGATTACTATTTCTAAGAGTGTAATAGATGGGAGGTGGGATAAATAAAAAAATTAAGTAAAAATACATGGGAGGTGGGTCAATTAACTGATAAAACAACTCGAAATTTTTGATACCTAGATCCATGGGAAAGTAGGTAACTTGGAACTAAAGAGCGAGTTCACTCTAGGTGCAATCAACAACCTGTGAAAGAGACGATATCAAAAGGGAATTATGCCTTTGTAAGTAATTCTTTAGCTAATCTGCTCGATGAGGTCTCAGAGACAACATTATGCCATTGATGCCTCTATTTTTTCTCCCCACATATGGATATACGCTTAAAAATTTAGAACTGCTATAAGATATACTAATAAACAGAGGATTGCTATAAGATATAGCAATAAACAGAGGATGGTGAGGTTTTCCTTGATCAGTTTTGGTTATACACCCAAATTTAGAAATACTAGTCAATAAGTTGTCCATGTCAATCCATTCAAGCTTAAAGCTCGAACGAGGTTAGGGAGGAATAGAAGAGCATGGTTGAGCTTGTACGAACACATGCTCGAAAAAGAATACATTTTACATTTTATGGGAAATGCTTTGTAACCCATGTGGTCAAGTGTCATATATTTCCTTCTTTTATGACGTTCTAGACGAGTTTCAAACTGATGGTCACACAACCAAAGACACGTCATTTTCTTTTAATTCCACTAGTTATAATTATAGGTGCAAGGAAGTACAATGATTGATTGATAGAAAGACTGGAAAACATACATAACAGAAATAAATAAAGACATTTATAGATAAATAAAGGATTTCTTGTTTTAGTCTGTTTAGTTTCTGATAAAGAAGATTGGGTCGGGTTTGGAGTTCATGGAGAACTAGGATTTCCATCTAAAATTAAAAAAAAAAAAATAAGAACCCAACATCAATCAATTAAATGTATATTTCATAATTAAATGTATACTTCATAATGAAATTAAATAGATAAATAAGACATACCGTAGATGATCTGATCTGATGGTGTTGCTTGGATTTGTTGAGTTTTCAGCTGCTAATGCATCCTAATCTTCTTGAACATGAGGCATTACAGCAGGATCAAAATCCTAGCATTAGTCCATGAAAATTTATGAGGAGATTAATAAGCAAACTGTATAACAGAAAAAAAAATATCAGCAAAATAACATGTTCTGTCTATTTTGTTCTCCACAACAACATTCTGTCTATTTTGTTCTGTGCAAGTCCTGAGAGTTGTTTTGTTTGGATTACCATCCTAGGATACCCAATTCCTGTTAAAGGATTCTTTCATCCTAGGATACCCATTTCCATTACCAAATAGAAAACACTACAAAATCATACACATAGTCACACACAAACAATCACACCACAAAATAAAAAATAAAAACATATTTGCAAAGAGTAAAAACGCATGGCCATGCTTTAACGAAAGCCAAATACAATATAAAAAATAGACAAAGAATGAATTATAAAAATGGATTTGAGCCAGAACAGGGATAATGAGCAGCGCAATCACACCACAAAATAAAAAATAAAAATAGATTTGCAAAGACTAAAAATGCATGGCCATGCTTTAATAAAATCCAAATACAATATCAAAAAATAGCCGGAGAAATGAATTCTGAAAATGGATCTGACCCAAAACAGGGATGATGAGCAGTGATTTATGGCCGAATAGAACATAATGAATCCCTGAATAAAATATAATGAAATGAGATTTTTGTCAAACACCTGCAACTCCTCACCCATTTTATATTCTGACTTTCTCTTCCTCTCGTTTTTTGTTTTTTTATTTTCTCTCCAACGATATCATTTTTTTCTTCAACGGCTACGGACAACGTCTATCTTGTATTATGTTTGAATTTCCATAAAACGGTTTGTGAGGCACGTTAATGCGGTCATAAAAACACTGTAGGGAGGCGCAGTAATAAAAAAGCTGTAGGGAGGCACGGTCATTAAAAAAGTTGCGGTCATAAATAATGGGAGGCACATTAACTCAGTTAAAAAAATCTACAGTAATAAATAGAAAACTAAAGCTAGAAAACTCATAATGGAATGAGTTTTGTATTATGTTTTAATAATCATAAAATTGGTAATAATTACAAAATTTTTAAATGATGATTAGTTATGGGAGGAAAATAATTATAAAATTGTTAATAATGACAGAATTGTTAAACTATGATTAGTGATTAGATTATGTTTTGTATAGTTTAGTAGCTTTATTTTTTTTTAAGTTTAAATTGTGATTTAGTAATTTTTATTTTGTGAAAAAATTAATTTGTGATTTAGTAGTTGGGATATAAATATATTATATAAATAAGTTTGGGTTTGGATTTAATTTTTTTGGCATATAGGTTATTATATATGGTTTAGTTTTTTTTTTTTTTTTTTAAATTTAGATTTAGTAATTTTATTTTAGTGAAAATTTTAATTTATGTTTTAGTAGTTGGGATATAAAGATATTACATAAATATTTTTTTGGTTTGGATTTATATTTTTGGGATATAAAGCTATCATATAAATAAGATGTTTAAAAGAAGTTCTAAGTTTTTACTTTTTTCTAGACCAAGAGTTTTGTCCAAATTTCGCTCATAAATTTTCAAAATTGTAGATTTTAGTGGTTGAGATGACATATTCCAGGTGCCATGGGGATTTTAGAGGGTACTAAATAAGATTTGAGCAATGTAAAGTTGTGATTTGGCCAACAGTTGAGTTGTCCAAATCTAATTAGAAAGCAACGAGGTTGTTTTTTAGCCTTTGAATTTATTTGAACATGAAAATACTATTCATATTATAATCGATGAACTTAGAGAGAAGCAAGTGTGAGTTTATAAAAGATAGTTAGATAGTAACCTACAAAAGTTGAAAGTAGTCTAAACTATCTATATTTTGACTCTTTTTTCACGATATTATCCATTTAATTTTGTACCGCCAAAAATTGTTGGATCTATAGATTTGTGGAGCAAGATGAATTCATTTGTGCATTCACAAATGCAATTTAAACAACAAAAAATTGTGATTTCATCAAGATTTATATTGTCATATTCCAAGTTGTAACAACCATATATTTCTAAACATCATTAAGTTTCATAAGCAATTTATTCAATAAACTGAGACAATAACTTCATAGCAAAATACTGATTTTCGTAACAACAATTTTAGTAACATAGATTTATCAATAAATAATTATTTCATGGCAGAAGGAAACAAATACATAACTTAAAAAGTTACTGGTTCTGATGCTAATTTCCGTTGCCTTGTTGCCTTGTTGTTGCTCTACTGCTACCTGCTACACAGTCCAATCCTTCCACAAACAAAGAATAACTGCCCAAAACTAATGTCCACCCTGCCAACTAGGAAAACTAGCTAGCTCCAGGATATCTACGGATATCCTGGCCCCCGTGCCCAAAACCTCCAGCAACTTGGTGGCTCAACTGGTCCAAATTCATAGCCATAAATCGTGCCTCAATCTGATCACATGTCATAGCCAAAAAGTCTCGGCTCACAGAAAAATCATAATCCTCCCCCAATCCATCCTTCGTCCAATGCCCCCCATCAAAACCTCTCCTCCCTTATTCCTCCATTAATGTTTTATCTTCTCGGGACTAACAACTCTCCTTCTCTGCATACGCAACCATTTTATAACATTTCTCATTGATTTCTTAAGATTTATTTCTCAGTCATTAAATGTGATCTGTAGTTAAAGTATTACTTAGTTAACCACAATTATTTCCTTTAATTAATTTTACTTTAATCTTTAAACATTTACCCAATTAGGGTCATTACATACACCCACCCTTCAAGAAACTTCGTCTCGAAGTTAAGGGATATGACGGTACAAAGGAAAAGAGCATGGTTCACCCATTCACAACAAGTAACTGACATCATCAGTAAGTCAAGAAAGCTCATACATACTAGTGTATATGTACAAGAAATGCATGTGTAGCTAGTACATGCAAATATCATGCACGTACTAATAATCAAACTATCATCCTTTAATAATTTAGATATGCATTCAATCCAGTCAGCAAGACTAGTCTTTTATAAAAGACAACAATCAATTAATTGTGTGAGAAATCGCTTAATTACAATTGTCCGGTTCAATAATTTATTTTAAACAACTGTGGTTTAGTTACATAATAATGAATATTCATATATACACATTTCTCTTCATCAAATTCCACCACATGACAGATCTTCTTATTGTCTCAACTATTACTACTCATCCTTCCTCCCTAACCTACTTCCAACTCCATTCCTATCCATCCTCCGCTAGACTATCTTGGAGCGTCAGCTATACTGACCTAACTCCAAATAGAACCCGTAAGTGGAAGTGTCGCTATCTCGACCAAGATTCCCTAGCAGGCAACTGACAGTCATCATCACATGACCTGGGGAGCGTGAACTAGCACCGTTCTCCCATGACTTCAGGTTTCAGAGGATACACGATGGGAAATGCCTCCACCCCTCCTATTCATATCTATGGCCCACCCCTACGATGTCACACCCTACAATGGAGGATACACGGTGGGAAATACCTCCACCCCTCCTAACAGAACCAGGGTCAACACCCTACAATGGAGGATACACGGTGGGAAATACCTCCACCCCTCCTAACAGAACCAGGGTCAACACCCTACAATGGAACATACAGGAGCACAGTGTTGCTGGAGGTTTTGTCATCGTTTATTCGGTTTTGGGTAGTGTTAGTACCAAAATAATGCACTAGTCCACATATCATAGCAATGCATCCAAATTAATATAAATTGCTCATACATTATTCATACCATAATGTTTCCCGATTAGTGGTCCCATTATCCACTTTCATCATCAATATTTCTTGGCTATTTCATAGCCCATAACCTGCAGATTAGTCTGCAACATAACTCATACATTTCTATGCATTATCATCATATAATTGCACACTATCATCATTTCAATTTGGTATCCCTGCACCGATATATTAACATCAAGTTTTCCAATTAGAATTAGATTTCATAATATCCCATAATTCAAATTCGTCACTTATTCACAAGATTATCATTTACCCAAAATAGATTGCATCGTATCCAACATCATTTTGATAGTATTTAAACATTCATTAATTTCTCATTCCCACAGTATGTCACATTACATACATCATCATCAATAATCATTCAAATATTTGTAACATTTTCATTCAGATAATAGATCGCATTACATGCATCATCATCAACAACATTTAAACATTCATAAAAGTTCATAAATTTTAAATTTTAAGTGTATCACTTAATAGTTTCACCGTGACTAGAAAATAAAGTGTATAGGCCTCAAGTAATTATGGTTGTCTAAGTCAAAAGGTGGTGTTATATAAACCCCACCTTCGAGAAACATGTTCTCGAGGTAGTCAAAATAGTGAGGGATATTCTCGCCGTAATGTCTCGGCGTCTTCCCAAGTAGCAGATCATGGACTACACTTGTCCCACTGGACTCTCTTTCCCTTCGATCCGAAGAGATGAAATGCTCTTCAAATCCCTTATCGGGACTTTACGCTTTCCGACATTCATATCTTTTAATACAGGATATGAAAACTCGACGATTACTCACTATTTTTTATTTTTTTTTAACAAAATCTTCTCATTTCGCGTGTATCAACCTTTCATTGTTGAACTTTCCTTGTTGCACATTCCTTCTCTTGATGGCTAACTGCCTATATATTCCAATACCTAGTCGATTCCCTTGATCATGAGTTCCCCTGTGAATATTCTATCCTTCTTCGCTACCTTCATTTCTTTGATACATAAACTTTATGCATATTTCACTTCATCAACTTTATATGTTTACATCTTCCTATATTTGGTCTTCTTCCAACACAACAACCATTGTTTAGAATTTTAAATTTTACCTTTCTAAATGGCACCATATCAATTGTATGAGTTTGGAGATTGAAATTACTTGATCATGCATCATGTGATACAAATATCCACCTTAAAAATCGTGTCTTGAGGTGCCCATATTTACCATCGCATAGAACATGGGTTCAAATCGGATTTTATTTAATAATCAACACAAAATTTACCAATATTTGATGTAGTCAATGTATAAAAGATATTTGTTATTGTAAGTTTCCCAGCTAGCACTTTACAACTCACAAGCCCTTCTCAAATTTATTCATTTTAAACCATAACATCACTTCTGACTCACAATTTTCAATACATCTCCACTCAAACAAAACTCAGGAATTTATAATCATGTCTTGAGTGCTTCTATGAGTTGCTTTGATTTCCCTTTCACAACTTCCAAATTGGACTCCACATCTAGCACTATTATATATATATTGTTTTTGTGTTGTGTCATATTCATACTAAACTAATGGTCAACACTTCAATTTCGCCCATCAAGTTTGACATGGATTTTCACTCCTCACATCATTCTGTATTTAATGCATTCTCGATTTATAGTTTTACCAACACTTCTATTTTCTCGCTATACTATTTGGAAATTTTAACATAGTGCCTAAACTTATCCTCTTATGATACAAAAATTTCAACGAGAGTGGTAATAATGTTTCACAATTTCAATGTATCTCCACCTAGAGAAAACACAATATTTATTAGCACGTCTCGGGGATTTCATAATTCCCTTCAATTTCCTTATTCTCTATTTCCAAGTTGGATTCCATATTTAATTGTTCGTAGGAACCCCAATCTCACCGCTCAAGTTTAACTTTATTCTTCCACACTGTCCCCTAGTAACTCTTCACAAATTCAAATGCATCAGTACATATTTAAATTTTCAATATCAATCTTTGCTTATCATAATCCTTCTCAATATTCCGTCCTTCAAGCTCTCCACAACAATGTCACGATAGCCGCAATGCTCCACCAATCTTCCATTATTTAGACTTTATCGGGACTTTCAATTCTCGATTTATGATGAACGCCTTTCCTCTAAGCACCGACCTCTTATAGCTATGTGATGGTCCATATGACCACTCCCCATGCGATCGTAGCCTTATCCCTCTATCAGGGTTTCCAGTTCTAATTTCCCGATGCGTTCTCCTTTGCCTTTAGCCTTCCTGGCTAGACTCTCACCATATGACCACTGTCCATGACCGTGATCAACCTCCTATCGGGATTTCAACGTTTGCAATGACACAATGTGCATGTCCCCGAAATTCACGATATGCCGATTCCCAATGCACTCCTTCACGCGCTGGACCTCCCGGCTCAGCTCTCACTCATATGGTCAACTCCCGTGACCGTAACCTTATCCCGACGGGGCTACGGGATTCACGATGTTGAAAATGCCTATGTTTACGAAAATGGTGATATGCCGATCCCCGACTTCCTCTGTATCGTTGACAGCTGGCCCCTACTCATCGGGGTTTCGTGGATCGCGATTCCAAAATGCATAAACCACTTGTTTGCGGGATCCTCGATATCCCGATGGCTTCAACTCCGATGGTGCTAGATGATTGCCACGTGTCCCTCCGACAGACGGTTCTGAACTCCTGTCGGGATATCATGGATCGTGATTCCCTGATGCAATGATTCTACACTCCTAAAATCCCCGATGGGTTAAATCTCGATGTCTTCCCAGAATGTTGATGCGTGTCCTGCCGAGATCAATGGCTAGGATCCTTTCTCGGGATTTTGAGAATCACAAGGTCCTGATTCTCTACCTTAACAAAACCCCGATGACTCTGATTTCCCGATGACTTCTCCGAGACTCTTCTTCTGCACACTAGGGCTTAACCCCGACGCAACTTCTCAAGATCTAACGGCTGATGGGATTTCATCAATATTATCTATAAGATCCCAACCGTCTATTTCTTCCTCCCTGAAGACCTTCTCTAAAATGGCTAAGTATCCTTTTCAGAAATTTCTCTCCAACACCTACGCTTGCAACTTTTGTTCAAACACTCCATGGCACAAACTCCTGTGCTCTCCTTTAGAAATATCACGAAGGTGCTATACCTCCTGAGCTTTTATACTCTGATTCTTTCAGAGGAACTTGCGCGCACTCCTTGCGCTCAATATTCAACAACTTCCTAGTGCTGAATCCTTTTGACTCTGTGCATTTCTGTAGTAGTAGTCTTAGATCTCCTTTGCTCAGATTTACAACTGAGACTTCTTCTTCAGCCTGCACACTCCTTGCATGGCTTCAACAACCCACTTCCACTTCTGGGTGAATGAGAACAAAACTTAAACTACTGAGATTTCATCCTGTAGCTACATTAGCCTTGTTCTTTACTCGTCACTCCCTAGTGCATATGCCACCAGTCTAGGCCTTAACATCATTAATTAACCTTCTACTTAAAATTTTTTATTATACTAATTTAACTTAGCTTAATTTAAGTATAATTAACTTGACCTTTATATACTTATATATAATTTATTTACACTAAATTATTTAATTTATTACAAATTAATTTTTTTTTTTTTTAACACTTTTAAAATACATATAAAATAATTAACCGTACTCACAAGGGTTCGGGCATGCATGGGTTCCATGTGCCCGCCTCGCTTCCTCAAGTTCCCTCGTATCTATCCCTCATATCTAGCACCAACATCCAACACCTGCCAGCTCTTCGAACTCCCTACGCGTCCTTCCACTGCCTCACTTTCTCATCTCCTAGGATTTTCCTCACGTCATTCTTTCTCCTCCATAGATCTGCCTTTTCTCTGTTCAGAGGTTTTCCTAAATCTCCCTTGCCATGGCTCACATCCTCATCGTTGTTCTAAGTATCTTTCCAGTGCTGGTTATTGTTGTATCTGCTCCTGTTTATTTTTCAAAAATAGAGTATTTTGATGTGGTAACTGACAAGATCCAGGACTTGGAGTCCAGTCTCTTTGAATTATTGGGAACCAATCCCATGTCTGTACATTTTGCAGAGTTCGCCCTCAGATAGGGCAAGAGGTATGATTCAGTCCACTGGCTTGTGCACAGATTCATTACCTTCGTGAAGAATGCTGAGTTGATTTAGTCAAGGATTTGCATAAACCTTCCTTATGCTTTGGTACTAAATGATAATTTCCTATTATATATATATATATATATATATTTTATTTATTTATTTATTTTTTTTTATTTTTTTTTGCAGTGCGAAATAGATTGCTTTGCCTGTAATTCCATCTCTATACGGATTTGGTGTTTTTTCTTTTGGTTTATTTCTTTTTGTATTTGTAACTTCATTCGTCGGTGTATACCTATGGTTATGTGCGTATATATACATTGTTATATGTGTAAACAGGGTCATTCAATTTCATCAACTGAGCTGAGCGACTCTTTGGATTCCCCTGGGAATCACTGGTCAACATCCGACCCTGGGGTCCTTCCCATTTCTTTACGGCCTTCCCTGGTACCGTGCCCAAATTCCCCTTATGAATCCTATTTATTGGGCTTCGGGGTTTCCTTATGCCTAATGCCGATGTGCTACCTTATGCCTTAGCCCTTCCTTGGATATGCTTTGGTCCAGGGGACCCTCTCCTACGCGACCATAGTCTTATCCCTTATCGGGATTTCAGGGTTTTCAACACCCTAATAACTCTATCCATGGGATCCACGATCCCCTATATGCCGATGCGCTCCTTTCATACTTTAGTCCCCCTCACTATGTTCTGGGCCCATATGACCATGTGACCATGTGTCCACCGTCATACTCCCTATCGAGATTCAGGGTTTCACAACTTTCGTTGTTACGAACCCCTGCCCTCGCAGTTTCCCGATTGCCGATCTACCAATGCAGTACCTTGTGTGTTAGCCCTCCTGGCTAAGCCTTTTGGGCCCATATGACCACTATACCATAGGCCACAGCCTTGTCCTACATCGGAGTTTTGAATATCTCAATACCGCATGCATGAATCCCATGTCTACGAAATTATCGATATCTCTATACGCCTCCTCTCTATGCATTTTCCCCGTTCTGGCTATGCCGAGGTCCATGTGACCAATTCCTATGTGACCGCTACCTTATGGCTCCCCATCGGGTTTCGGTCCTTCTTGAGCAAGAATTTTCCTTACTTCAAATTTCGCGATGCCTTTTAGCGTTTAGCTTTGGTCAACAAAATTTTAAAAGTGGGTTAAAACTTTAAATATTGTGAGTGAACTGTTAACGAAATCGGGATTCGGGGTTTCCCGTAAAAAAGAATCACAAAACCCCGATCTCCAATTTCGCGACATGATTAAGGCCTAATTAAAACATTGATTAATTAATCCTTTTTAACAAAGGTTTAAGTGTTAAGTCACTTATGTCGTGTAATATACCACGTTTCCATCGTTGACCCTTCTATGGGCCTCGCTATCCCTTGACCCATCGGGAAATCGCGTTTTGCGATTTCATAATGCATGGATACTTGGTTCACGGGATCCCCGATTTCTTGATGACTCAAACCCCGATGGATGATTCCTTATCAGGACTTCTCTGATAACGCCAATATCGTACACGCATCCCCTAAATGAATGGTCCTGATTCCTCTGGGGTTTCGAAACTTGCGATGCCACAGTTTCCTTGTCCTCAGGAACTCCGATTTCCCGATCTGCGACTTTCACCCGATTCCCGACACCTGTCCTATGTAAACGGATGGCTCCGATCTTCCCAACGTTTCAAGACTTATGGTGTCTCGATTTTGTTGCCCTTGAGAATTCTAATTCTCTAATGGCTAATATCCCAACTCTCGCGCGATCTTTGCCACGTGTCCTCTAAAATGAACAATTCATATCTTGTCGGGAAATCGCGGATCGCGATTCCGTGTGACATGATTTTTGTGTGCTCGAAAACTCCGATTCCCCGATTCCCGACTCTCTCTAGGGTTCTAACACACCTCCTAAATGATGGACGGTTTAGATCAACTCTCGGGGTTCGCTACTTTACAAGGCTAGGAACCTTCACTTACCCATACCCCGATGACCAAAATCCTGATTTGGTGGTCACGCGACACGTGTCCTTTTGGATATCCTACAGCTATGACTCCTCCGTCGTTCCAGGGTTCTCTTGGTCACAGATCCTTGACTCCTAAAGCTTCGAAATACCAATGAACTCTCAACTCCCTGCCACCTATCCCAACAGATGGACGACTCTGATTGTATCAGGGTTTTCACTATGGGTTTCCCGACCCCTTGCTCATGGAACTCCCGATTTCACGAACTCTGATATCCCGATGCCTTCACACATCTCATCGGGATTTCTTCTCCCGTATTCCTTGAGGACTTAACTCCCTCGCAACTCCTTACAGATCCGACGATTGTCGGGTATCCACCCAAGATCTGACGGTTCAGATCTGTTCTACTTTGGGGATAATGATTAGTTGCATGAAACTCTACGCAGTGTGAAAATTGCTCTCTTTGGCATGGTCAAAATTGTATTGGTCTACTGTTCAAGAGATTTTACGTCATTTAAGATTTTTCCGAGGCTAATACAGGCAGGTAATTTACGCACTTCCTGCGCAATACAAGTTTTTCGTATCTCTTTGCCGTTGCGCATTGGTAGTTCCTCATTTGGGGTAAGTTCGAGATAAAATAGGCCCTTTCAAGGTCTTTCAAATGCCCTTTTGTATTTTATATAGTAATAATTCGTGCAATTATTAAATTTTTCCAACTTCAAGCCTTCGACAGAAGCTTCCCTCGATATTTCATCGATTTTCAGGTGTCGATACTACTCGAAACTTCATTGACAAACATTGCTTAAATAAATTTAAATTATCAACTCTCCTTTTTGTGCTCAATAGCTTTATCAGGCCACTTTAAGGGTAGCCATTTTGTGGGAAGTGATTCTTCATCTATCTGGTTCAATGCCGCTATTTTAAAGGGCGTTCCTTTGAATGTTCAGACTAATACCGCATTAGCCATTCATGATCCAGTTAATGGGTATTGTCTAAAACGGTCGCTTGTGATATATATGAGACCATTTGCTTGGATAATATAGGGGTTCTACCTTGAGTATATTTTCTCTTTAGAACACATTCCAAGAGGAAATTGGCTAGACGTCACACAAAATAGTATATCCTTATACCATTCAGATGATGCTAAAGTTGAACTCTGTATGACGACATCAATTGTATTAGGAGGATAAATATTTACAACTTCAATTTTGGTCATGAATTTTCATATTCATTTCCCCTTGAAAATTTCAAAGGATTGATCGCCAAATCATACTCTTGAAGCTTTGCCAACCAATTTTTTTTTGGGGGGGTGAGTATGGAAGCAATGGTTTCCTCTAATATAATATGAAATTTTTATCAAAATTGGGACTAATAAGAATAGGGGTAGTAGTGATTGCATGTTTGATTTCTGTAAAAGCCTTTTGAATTTCCGATGTTCATTCAAATTTTGTATCCTTCTTTAGTAAACTATTTATTGTCTTAACAATCGTGGCATAATCTAGAACAAATATTCATTCAAAACTTATCTTTCCAAAGAAATATTATACTCCTTTTCAAGACATAGGAGGATTTAAGTAATTTATTGCCTTAGCCCTTTCTGGATCAACGTATATGCCTTCATTACTCACAATATGGCCTAGTATTTTCCCTTATAATATAGAAATAAACACGTTTTTGGATTCAAAGATATCATGTCATACATCCTACATAGTTCAAAGACTTGTATGATATGTTTGAATTGTCTTTCCCTTAGTTTTGAATGAACTGTCAAATCATCCCGGTAATATGTCATATACCATATCAGTCGTGTTTGGTCAAGATGAACGTTGCTCGACACAATCTATTAAGACACAAATGACGTGTGTTTCTTACAGGTTAAGCATGGCTGGAGTTAATCATTGGGATTTTGGCCCTTAGGCCCAGATTTTGAACTAAGACGCTTTGATACCATATGTAACAACCATATATTTCTAAACATCATTAAGTTTCATAAGAAATTTATTCAATAAACTGAGACAATAACTTTATAGCAAAATACTGATTTTCGTAACAACAATTTCAGTAACATAGATTTATCAATGAATAATTATTTCATGGCAGAATGAAACAAATAGATAACTTAACAAGTTACTTGGTTCTGATGCTAATTTCCGTTGCCTTGTTGCCTTGTTGTTGCTCTCCTGCTACCTGCTACACAGTCCAATCCTGCCACAAACAAAGAATAACTACCCAAAACTAATGTCCACCCTGCCAACTAGGAAAACTACCTAGCTCCAGGATATCTATGGATATCCTGGCCCCCGTGCCCAAAACCTCCAGCAACTCGGTGGCTCAACTGGTCCAAAGTCACAGCCAGAAATCGTGCCTCAATCTGATCACATGTCACAGCCAAAAACTCTCGGCTCAGAGAAAAATCATAATCCTCCCCCAATCCATCCTCCGTCCAATGCCCCTCGTCAAAACCTCTCCTCCCTTATTCCTCCATTAATGTTTTATCTTCTCGGGACTAACAACTCTCCTTCTCTGCATACACAACCATTTTATAACATTTCTCATTGATTTCTTAAGATTTATTTCTCAGGTCATTAAATGTGATCTGTAGTTAAAGTATTACTTAGTTAACCACAATTATTTCCTTTAATTAATTTTACTTTAATCTTTAAACATTTACCCAATCAGGGTCATTACACAAGTGTTCCAAGGAGATAAAGATGAATCCATTTGTACATTCATAAATGCAATTTTAACAACAAAAAATTGAGATTTCATCCAAATTTATCTTTCTAAGATTCCAAATGCTCTAGGGGAAACAAGATGACTCCATTTGTGCATTCATAAATCCAATTTAAACAACAAAAAAAGTGATTTCATCTAGATTTATATAGCCATTTAGTAAAAAAATACCAGCTAAAAATGCACAAAATACACAAATATACAACATTTTAAAAAAGTATATTTCTATATTTTCCAACTATTATATTTTTTTAAAATAATAAAATATTTTTAAAATTCATACTTTAAAATCAATAATTTATAATTAAATTTTTTTAATAATTATAAACTAACTTATTTTTTATTATTTTCATTTTTAAACCAACTATATTACATTTCATACATTTCAAATAGATCATTACAAAATAATTATATATTTTTTTTATTATAATATTTTATCTTATTTTTAAACATCATTATATTTCAAAAATAAATTAAATATAATTTATTATTCTTTAATTATATTATTTTATCATTTAGAAATTTTTAATAAAATATGATCATAAATTTTGAATTTCTTTATCATAAATTAAAATGTCTTGTTTTCATTTATAAAATTAATTGAAAAATATTTGTTAAAACATTTTATTGTGATTAATACATATTATTTTATTATTTTAAACTTTTTAATAAAATATGATCATGGATTTTGAATGCCTTTATCATAATTGAAAAATCATGTTTTCATTTATAAAATTAATTGAAAAGGTTGTTCTTTAGTTTATAAAGTTAATAAAGTTGTTAGTGTTGATTAAGGTTGGTTGTCATTGATGTCAACCCTTGAAGAAAGCCCCACAACACAAAGGTTTGGGTAATGGACCCAAGATTGTTTGATGTAAAGATGACTCATTATTGTCTTGTCATTATTGATAAGAAGTAAATATGGATGAACTCCAAAGTGGTCCCCTTATGGTGAAATCCCTCACAGGAAGACGCTTTGTGGAGTAAGAGAACCCATGCTTAATTGTGGATTAATGAGATCTTATATGGATAGTGCTTTTCATTCCATTTCCATTGGTATGTGGAACGTCACATAACTCCTCACGGTTAGAGAGTTATGGCCATGAGAAGTTGGAGACCCCACGTTTGGGTAATGGACCCAAGTTTGTTTGATGGATAACGATATGAGTTATGATATATTTTCAGATAATACTATTCTATATGGATAGTATATGTCATTCCATTTTTGGTGGTATGTGGAACGTCACATAACTCCTCACAGTTTGAGAGTTATGGCCTTACGAAGTTGGAGGACCCTCATGTCATCTAGAAGCCCCAAAAGGTCAAAGTAGTCAAAGTGGTTTAAGAGATTTTAAAAGGTAAATAATAAAGTGAATTAATGAGTGTATTATAATTCAAAGTGAATACAAAGTAAATTATTTCAATAATAAATTTAATGGATAAATTAGAAGTGGGTTAACCCTAAAATAAGGAAAGTGAGGCCAAGTGACCTAGAATATGTTTTTAAGGAAGCTACTTGGAGAGTATAAATAAGAGGCAAGGCTCTCTCATTTTAATTACAGTTGAGCATATTGAATATCTATAGGTGTCTGAGGTAACAAAGGATATATAAGACACAATTTTGAGGGAAGGTGAAGAAAAGAAGGCCGAAATGCAAGGAAGGATAAATTCTTTTGATGGTGATTTCTAAGGTATGTTATTTATAGGTCATCTCCCCACTTTTGGTATAATTTTTTTTTCTATAATGATTCAGACCGTGAAATTTCTATGCCATTGATAAAACATATCCAAGTATTTGTGGTAAAAAATTCATCTTGTGGTTCATTGTATTTTTGGAGTTACACTCTGTGGAAAATAGGGTTTGTGGCTAGTCCTGAAACTAGTCAAAAAAAGGTGTTCGAGTAAAACTGTCATAACTTATTCATAACAAATAAAAATTAAGTGAAAATAAATGTGTTGGTTAGGGTACAATCTGTAGTATTCTTTGTAACAATTTCATATCAATTCAACAAATATTCTGTGTGGGGCACGCTCTACAAGGTCTCTCTCTAGAATAAGCCAGAATTTAACAAGGTATGCCATTTTTTCTATAACTCCTTTTATGAGAGGTTCCAAGTAGTGACACCTAGAGGAATTGCATAAAACACACTGAAGAACATTG
>JZKD02S1673355.1:759463-778732 GCA_000966675.3 Picea glauca
TTGTATCTTCATTTTCATTTTCCTTCATGTCCAAATAACTTCATCAATCTTCTGGTCCAAAACCCATGACTAGGGTTGACATCAATGACAACAACCAATCTTCCAACAATACATACCTTTAGTTCAAATTGGATTTGTGACTTGGTTTTGAAGGGTTTGAAACCTAGTATCTTCCTTCCGCCATTGAGATCTTCCAATCAATGATGGTTTATATCTGAATAGAATAGAGCTGAATCTGAAATATTTGTAATCAAATTGACAAAACTAAAAGAAGGATACACATCAAATTTGGAATAAGTAGGAAGATGTTAATATTGTTGAATGAATTTACAAAACAATCTAGGGCTTTTGCAGAAGGAAATAATAATGATGAAATATACCGACAACAATGATCATTCAGAACCTCGACCACCCTTCCCTTGAAGTGTTGTTTTCTCCAGTGGATTATTGATAGCTCCAATTCAGTCCAGCCTCTTGGACACATAGATACGGCTGAATGATACTTGAAACATAGACATGGATGACTGATACTCACATAGACTCGGCCACACACAAGCTTCCAAAACGTTCACTTTATCCATGCATTTTATTATCATTCTTTTTTAGGTCTAACACATTTTCTTTTTATCATGCTCTTTCGGGTCCGTTAGAGGTTTTTATCATGCTTTTTCAGTTTTGATTTCAAATTTTTCTGATAGACAATTTCTCTCTTTTACCTCTCTTTCTCTATATCCTAGATCCATCCATCAGTAATAGATGAGATAGAATGTTTATATATGCTTTCTTAGTGTTTTTTTATTTCTAATTAAACTTAATTTTTTTATTTTAAAAATTAAATATATATATTTTTATTTTTTCTAAATAAGGATATGATATAGTATCATTTCATTCCATAATTTTTCCATTTTTTTCTTTGAGTATATCGAATTGGATAATGTAGGGATTTTAGGTATTACTAGGGAATACAATTTTCACATATTTAGGATTGACATTGATTTATGTACAATTTTTTATTTACTTATTTATTGATTTATATTTATTTTTTCTTGAAGTTGTAGTGATTTAGATCTTCATGTTGGCATTGTTGACAAAATCCATTACATTAATGTCATATACATTTTTCATATAGAGTTTGGTTTTTAGATGATGATACACTATTAATGTGATAGTTGAGTCATGAGTGATATAGATATTCATGTTGGCATTTTTGACAAAATTCCATTACATTAATGGAATCTAGATTTTGCATATACAGTTTGGTTTTTAGATGATGGTAAATTATTAATGTGATAGTTGAGTCACTCTCCCTTAGTCTAGGTTTTGGTATTCTATATTACACAATTTTAAAATTGTGAGGTGTGTACTCATGGGGTTGGTGATACTTATACAATGTTATACTTCAACAAGGTTTGGATCCATTTACACATTTTTATTGGTGTATTGCACATCACCTTTATCTTTGTACATTTTCTCATATATCAACAATTGTTTAAAATATATCTATTGCATTTGTTTCAAGAGAATTATGGTAGAATCTTAGGACCAATATGACTTCTTTGTTAGCAATTAAATAAATATTTAAATATTTTTCTTAAACTATATAGTAGTAATCTAAACTTTTTGATATGAGACTGACATTTATTCTCTGCATAATATCAAGATTTCCAATTAGAGGTGTGTAATATTCGAAGCATTGATCTTTGAGTTGAAGAATTGATCTGTGAGCTGTTCATTTAGTTGCATATTTAAAAATTCTATGGCCATTGTAACGTTGTCCAATGATTATTTAATGGGTCATGACACTATACATTTTCTTCTGGAATACCCATGACTAGGGTTGATCATGTAAACTCATTCTCAGTTCCTCTTACTAAGAAAATTGATTAACAATTCCAACATGTGCATAATTTAGAACTTAAGAAACTTGACTAAGAGTTCCAATTTGTATTTGTGTCTTACATTTAATAATATTGTTTCCCAAAGGGACCTATATAATTATTCTTTCACTATTCACTAAGGGATGCAACATAGACACAACTCCTTTAAATTTCTTTGGAACTGTTTGAAATGAAAAATAGGGCACATAAGGTAAATCTTATCACTCCTTTCACTGATCAATGTTTCCAAATATTTCCTTTAGTAATTTTCTAGAGCAAGGTAGTGGAGATGGGACCATCATTTTGGGGGCATGAAAGGATGATTTATTAATCTTTTTTAATTTGATTTTGATCTTAAAATGATGGTTTTCTATATTCATTTTTATGTTCATCTTCCAAATCTTCCCATTTGTATATGATTAAAAGGTTGTTTAACATATAGGGAATGCTATTGTTTGTTGAGTATAACCTAAGTATTTGTGAAAATTAGTGTTATCATCCCCACCTAGGTTCAATTCCAATAATTGATATATTGAAGTTTTAATGAGTATATTGTTGTAACGACTTTGAGCCTTGTGTTGAAAAAGCCTCAATCTTTTACAAAAGGCCTTTGTGAATATTTTTTGGGAGAATTTTGAGGGATATGGATTTATGAGAATCAAAATTCTTGTATTGTTAGAGATATGTCTTGTATTTCAAAAAATTGCATCCCTTCTATGCCCTTGCCTTCAAAAATCATTTTTTCTTTAAGGCACACTCAATTTTTGAATTCTTTGAGGCATTTTAAATATGATTACACAGAGAATATCAAGATTGTATTGAATCTATGGCATGTTGATGATATTGAAATAAAAATATATATTCATATTGTTTATAAATCAAGAATAATCTAATATTCTCTGGTAAATAAAAATTAAGCAAAGAAACAAAGTTACTAGCTAGTGGTTTCCACATTACTAATGTGAAAAAAGTAAATATGTGAGATTCCACTTCAGTGCTTACTCCATATTCACTTGCTTGGAAGTTAATTGAAACATTTATTGAAAATAATGTCTCTACTACTTCCTCTCAACCACCGAATGATAATGGAATCACATAATATTTTACTCCTATTGGGTCATTTCCCTCATCATTTGTCAAGGAGAATTTGAAGGTGAAATTGATTCTATCATAAGTGAGCAATCGAATTCTTAAGAGGGCATTGAAAACATGTTTTAAATAAGGTGAGAATACATTTAGTAAAAAATATTAGAATATTTAACTCAAATAGAAAAGACTACGGTATTGATTCAATCACCAATGGAGTATAACTATGGTAAAGGGGGTTAGATGTTTTTTGTAAGAAAATATTTTTGTTTCTTGATAAATTAGAGGCCTTCAAATATTGAGTTTCAATGGAAAAATTTTAACAAGTCGATGAATAAAAATTCAAAATAAATAGACATCTTAACAAGTCTCACCCAATAGGATGTTCAATGGAATAAAGGAGGTACTGGGATTATTATGATTTCTACATTAAATTTGTTAAGAATGATATTGAATATCATGAAAAAGTGATTAACATAATAAAGAATAGAGAATAATAATCAAACATAAGAAACATAACTGAGTGCATGAGATATGCATGGGTATAATAAGTTCCCCTTAATATAATATCAATACTGATATTTCTCTCTCAATTTTTGTCTACAAATTATCCACATTATATGATTATATTATTTTTCATCTATCTCGATGCTTTTAGGGTGGAAACAATTGGAGGAACCAACTTAGAGACCTTTATTTTAGTGGTAGATACCATTTTGGAAAATTTAAGTAGGAAACTATCAAAAATATTCCAGAGCCATTATGAGGCATCAACTGACCTTTTTTCTGAACCTACTTCCTAATTCTTGATCAATATTCCATATTATATAATCATACTCCTTTCCGATGGTGTGTCAAATGTCTCAATCAGATTTATATGAGAAAGTGATGACTCCCACACATTGACCTACCGTATTGACCACCATGTTATGAGAGGATGCCACGTCAACACCAATTACTCATACATACGGGGATAGCCATGTGAATACCTTCAAGAAGATTATAGAAGGTCCAAAACCTTATCAAAATTGAGGGTTGAGGAATTAAAAACCCTAACCCTAGATTAATATCAATATATGTTAAATACCAGACCACTAGGAGGAGAAACCATTTCTTCTTTAGCATTGTATTTGTTCCATAGTTGAGAATAGCATTGAGGAGTTGTATTTTGAGAGCCTAACAAAGGAGGACAAATATTGTAGCCACAATAAAAGAAATAATGTCAAGGGAAACTCCACATAGAATGCCTCTTTCTTTGTACTTGCATTTGAAGAAATAAGAGTATAGTGGCCTCACCTTCTAGTTAGGTTTTCTCCCTTATTGGGATTCCCAGGTTATATCTTGTGTTTATTTGTGGATGGTGTGAGTATTTATTTATGTTCTCTATTTTTTTTGCATTTCAACTATTGCATACATTTAGGAAGAAAACCAATAATTAAATAATATGATATCTAAAGGAAATTAACCTTCACAGTAGATATTTCAATATTTTATTAGATCTATTGTGACAAATTGTTCCAATGGAATATCCATGATAGTTAATAGATGATATCAGTGTCAGAGCAAGTTTCCTTGGGGATTGTTTGGAAATTTGTAGGGATCGAGGAAATATTTTAAGAAGAAATTCACAGAACCCTAACCATGATTGATAGGTATGTTCATAAAAAACCTCAAGATATAAGAGAGGAGAGATTCATGAGGTTGGAATACCTGGAAATATGTCCCTCCTCATGGCGCCTCTCGCAAGTAACATCAAACCATTTATAAAAGTTGAAGGACTGAAATCAAATATCATACCAGATGGGAAACTGGGGGATAATAAAGACCTAAACAAGGAGTAGTGAAAATAATATGAGGAACATAATTCGAGTTCCAGTGCCATAAAAAATTCACAACCCTTGCTCAATATGGAAGGAAAATTGGTCATAAATCCATACCAAAGTGATATTGATGCATTAAAATTCAATCATTCGCTGCAACAACTAGAATTTTATTCCAGCGTTCAACATATATGTGATATCCTTAAATTGTTAGAAAACAAATTCCAAGTTGAATTTAGAAATAAATTTCCATTTATGGAAATTCGAATTCAGAAATAAATTTCCGTTTATGGAAAATCCAAATTTAGAAATAAATTTCCATTTATGGAAAACTCGAATTTAGAAGTTTGGAATATGTAATTATTATTTTTATGACTGTTGGGAAAAGGCTTGACTTTCCCAATTGTCCTCTTTTGATGGACACATGTATGAGACAAACTTTTAATAAATTAAATGCTGGAAGAAAAATGGAACAACTAGTTGAAAATAGTTGACTATGACTCCATGAGTGGGGAACAAGTTTGACTTAACTCAGAGCTTATTTTTACAACTGTCAGAATTTGATTTTTGTCACTGGAAGCCACTGAAAAATGAGATATTTTTAAATTTGTGATTTTCCCCAAGGAGGGAAAGGAATGGAAAGTCCTAGGAACAAGATAAATACAACATATGTGGGAGGTAAGACATTGCTTAGTATGTTTGGGAATGAGAATTGTTTTGTTGTATGAACACATTTGGTGTGAGGAAAAATATTTTATGAACTATTGAAGGTGACAATGGCTAAGGAGTGTGACTCAGTTCTCCCTTATGGATCCAGGGTCAGGCAAGGGGGTCATTAGGAGCAATGATCGTGGTTGTTTTGTTTCTATGATTGGGTGGAACGTGGTTGTTCCATTTGTTTCCTAGCATTAGTATTCAAATATGTATCTCAGCTATGTACTTTTATTGTTGATGTTATATAGTTGATATTATGTTTTATATTTCATATATATAAATTAGAATACGTTTAAGTGGACTATGTAGTTGTGTTAGATTCATGGCTTGCCACTGTGTAAGAGTACCTATAGTGACCTTTTTTAAGTGTTATAGTTTAGTATGTGTGTGTGTGTGCCTATTGGAAATGATAGACTTATTTCTTCTATGGTTGTTCATTTACTGCACAAAATTGATAAACTTCAGAAATAAACAAGTATAAATAGATTGTATTGAAATTTCTACTATTATGCTGAGTATAGGTGGAAAAGAATAAAAGTCCCAAATACATTATTTTTATATATTAACACATAAAGATATATAATACAATGGATCTCAGAATGTTTGACAAAATACATTTATTATAGTCAATAGGTAACTAACCAAATAGTACAGATGGGGTTTCCATAGACCCATGAACTCCATAACTAGTTTAAACAAAGTTTTAAAAGAGTCTAGATAAAACTGACTGTAACTGAAGTGAATGCACGCATGGACCAATGGAAGGAAAAAACATGGAACCCAAATACATTTTGGTGGAAGGATTCTTCTTTCACCAAGTACACTGTTATTTCCAACCTGCAAGAGAGGAATACAAAGGTGGTAGTATCTTTACTAGTGTTCAAGTCATTAAAGAATGAGATAAATAAAATAATTCAAAGGCGTAACTTATCTTGGATCTCGATGAATATTTGATCATCTTTGTTTTCCCTTGTGAAGTATTTGATCCACGATTTAGGAGGAGGATTTGGTTCATAACCATCTGATGGGTTCCCTCGCAAATAAAAAGGGACCCATCACCAAAGTATATCCATGCAAAATTATTCACTTGCGAAATTAAAGAAAGAAAAAAAACATTTAATCAAGTTTGGTTGCTTCGTCATCCCAATACATGTCTCTAGATTAGAAAATATAGAGAACAAATACAAAATAAAGTACATGATGTAATCAAGTGAATAAATGTTTACAATTTTTCTTTCCTCTTAGGGTTTGGAAAAACTACAAGCTAGGCTTAGGCAGTCGCAGACATAGCAGAGGACAACATGAGCACGAAAGGCGGGGGGGGGTAATGGAACTCCCTCATACAATAACATAGTGGTGGATAGGGGGAAATGGCTAAGAGACATAGGTTTCAAGGCACTAATGATAAGAACCTTAGGATCAGACCCAGAAAAGAGTCAGGAAAGGAACCAGGGAAAAAGTGATTGCACGGGGGAAGAAGCCAGAGAAACTCAGAATGTTGTGCAATAAACAGATGGGCGCAACATGTGTAAACCTAAAACAACAATGATACCCAAGGTAATCCTAGAGGACATGCAAAAAAAACTCTATAGGGACCAGATGAAGATGCATGCGCTAATCTGCAAGTTTATGGGTTTGTGGCCCACAGAACGAATGACGTGCAAATAGATTAAATGTCACTGGAACCCAAGAGGAGAAGTGGAGCTCCACTTGGGATCAAAAGGTTTTTTCACAGCGGTATTCATGAATCTGGAAGATAGGGATAAGGTATTTTAGGGGGGGGCATACTTCCACACCTCATCAGGACTGTACATGCAGCTCTGGAAGGAAAACATCTCCCCAGAAAAAGAGACTTTAAAAAATGTATCAGTCTGGTTGAGATTTTACTCCCTACCGTTAGATTACTGGCTACCCTCTACCTTCGAAGAAATAGTTAAAAAAATGGGAAAATATGTGAAGACTTCAGAAGCCACCCTAAAAGGGAGATATATATCCTATGCAAGAATATGCATAGAGATGGATGTGTTAGGAGCACTCCCAAAAGCCATAATTCTAGAATTCGGGGATGAGGAATGGATACAAAACATAGAATACAAGAAGATCTCCTTCAGATGCAGAAGATGTCATGAACATGGACACCTAATCAAAGAATTTCCTCTCAATAAAAGACAAGAAGCAAAAAGCACCAAACCACAATAGGATGAGGATGGGTTTATAAAGCTAAACCAAAGGAATAGATCTAATAAGAAACTAAGTAAAACCCCAACAGGGAGAAACCCGAAGGCCAATAATAGAATAGAAGGATGGGAAACAACCAACAAAGGGGCAGAAGGAGGAAAGGAAATGGAAAAATCTCAGGAAGCCATAGAACAAGCAACAAATGACCCCACAGATAGCCTAACTAACAAGAAGGAATAGGGGGGTAGCGCAACTCTTGTGGATGGAGGAACCAGAGATGCCAACACCCACATGCAGGAAGCAGACGAAGATGTGAACATGACCCCAAGAGAAGTAGGCACGGAGGACCCTGATATTAGAGACCTTGTGGAAAGGGAAGGGATAGATATGCCAAACATATTGGAACAATGGAAGAGGCATGGAGTAGACAACATACCAATGGAGCAACTAGACTGCATCCAATACATGTTCCTCCTAAGGGAGGAAGCCAAATCCAGAGGGCTCAAGCACACACACGGGGAGATAGAAAACCTAGGAATCAAATATGGCGAGGGACAACCACAACTCTTACCCAAGAATATGAGAAGGAAAAAAGGAAGAAAATCAAATAGCATAGCCCTACAAGAGCTCAGAGTGATGTTGATAAACTTAGGTAACTTCAAGAATCTCTTCCCCAAATCCCCCCCACATGTTTAATTGAAGATTATAATATGGAATATAAGAGGACTAAAATTCCTGTGAAAGTAGAGAATCCTCAAAAGTAGACATAGAAAGGAACAACTAGACCTCTATTTCATCCAAGAGACAAAATGTACTACAAACAAAATGGAAACGATTAGTAAAAAACAATGGAGAAAGTACAATATGGTGGCAGCCGAAGGACAACAGATGGAAGGAGGTATTCTCACCTTGTGGAATTGATCTTCCCAAGAAGGTGATCTACAGGAGAAGGTGACCATGCAAGCCATAGCTTGACTTCTAACCAAAAACTCTCTTCAGGGGCATAAATCTGAACAGGAGCACACCATTAGTTTAGGTGACCAAGAAAATGGGGATCCAGACCAAGGTGATCTGAGAGTGGCCAAGAGGTTTTGGCGATCTCAGAGTGACCTCCGAGGATTAGTGGGAGAATCCCAGTGCAGCCATGGATGAGGGTTTACTCACTTCATTCCCACAAAGAAGAAACCAATAAGGGCACAAACCCCAATTGGTGCACCCTCCCTTTTTCCTCAGAAAAATGGAAGGAAATGATTTGATCCCTAAGAGAGTGGATAGCTAATGAGATAAGATTTATCTTAGAGGTGGAAGCATGGAAAACAGAGTCACCAGGAGGCATCCATGAAGGAAGGTTCACTGGTTATTCTTCAAAAACCCTAAAAATGAAATTGTCGTGAATGTAAAATGCAAACTCAGAAAAGAAAACAACCAAGACACATAGCTTCAAAAGAAAAGGTAAGAATGATTTATTTTAGTCCCAGATCACCTTATATACCAAGGGAACCATTTATTTTACATATATTTAATTCACCATCAAAAGGTGAAGAAGTGTTGCGCCTAGGTGATTGACTTGTGTGCCCCAGGTGGGCGTTCCCCTAGGTGGCCTCCTTGGCCCAATTCCTCCCTATTTAGATATGGAAGCATCCCGACTTCCATGAGAAGATGTGGAAACTTGTTATGCAATACATCAGTTGTGATCCACTTTGCGTGAGCTAGAGTTTGGCATTGGTGGGCTACCAGATATGAAGTGTAAGTTTGGTGTCTTGTAGAGTGACTTTGAGTGTCCAGTATAGTGTCTTTGGCCAATGGGAGTTGGAAATAAGGAATGTTGTCCACTAGATGAGTGATGGTGACTGGTTCTTCTAAGAGGGAAGGCTCAAACAACTTTAAGTGATTTACATTAATGACATTGTGGATTTCCAACTATGGTGGAAGATCCAAGCTATATGCATTTTCTCCAATCTTGTCAAGTATTGTATACAGACCATATCTGATTGGAAGAAGATTGTGATGGTGTCCTTTGAAGCACTTCTTATCCAAGTGTAACCAGACTTGATCCCCTGGTTGAAAGGCCATGAAGGTTCTTTGTTTTTCATGGTGCTACTTGGCATGATCTTGGGCTGATTTGAGTGCTGATATGACTACACTGTGGTGTTGTGCAATTTGTTGGAGAAATCGTTGAGCTGACAATTGTTCTTGATGTTGATGGAGGGTACCTTGAGGATCCTAAGTGAGTGGAATATCAGTTGGAGATGCTGGTTGGAAGCCCAAGCAGAATTCAAAAGGTGAAAATCCTATAGAAGAATGTGTTTCCTTGTTGTAGCTATGCTAGAGAATGTGTAAGTAATTTTCCCATTTTTTGCTATGCCCAAAGTGAGTTAAGAGAGCATGCACCAAGACTATGTTGACAACCTCTATTTGGACATCTGTTTGAGGATAGAATGCAGTAGGAAACTTGAGGTGCCACCCCAATAGTGCCCATATGGTCTTCCAAAATGTATTGAGGAAGTGAGAATCTCCATCTGAGATGATACTGCTTGGGAGGCCAAAATGGGCCCAGACATGATGGAAATAGAGTTTCGCTATTTGTGATGTTGTAGTAGTCTTTGTGCATGGGATAAAACGTGCCATTTTGCTGAAGTAGCATACCACTACCCAGATTGCATCATGTTTCTTTTCGGTTGTTGGAAGTCCACTTAGGAATTCCATTGAGATTGACTCCCAAGGCCGAGAAGGAAGTGGTAGTGGTTGATACAACCCATGCTTCTGGTTGGATGGCTTGGATTGTGAGCATAAGGCACAAGCTCTGATAAAATTTTCAACTTGAGGCTGCATGGAAGGCCAATGAAAATGGCATTATAGATGTTGGGTGGTCTTTGTGGTCCCGAAGTGGCCCCCACAGGCTGAAGCATGTGCTTCCTTGATGAGAAAGAGGTGACCTTTTGAGTGTGGAACGCATAGCAAATTCAACTTATATAGCCACCCATCCCGAATAGTGTAGTATATGAAGGGGGTATGATTGATTGTTGTGGGGATTTTCAAAGCTTCCCAAATCTCTTGAAAGTCGGTGTCAGTAGCATATTTATCTTTCTACGTGTCATAAGTAGCACAACGCACTTCTAGAATGAAAAGAACTGGAGTGGGAGGTTGACTTAGAAAATCATCCATTTTCTTAGAAGTGCCTTTCTTGTATCGAATGACTAAGTGAAATTGTTGAATGTAGGAGGCCCATTTAAGGTGCCTGTGTTGTTGAATCTTCGATTGAGAGTTGATGAAAATCAAAGGGTGGTGGTCGGTATGAAGAATGGTTTCTTTACCCAAGAAATAATGCCTCCATTGTTTGAGTGCTTGCACTAGACTATAAAATTCCTTGTCATAGGTACTATAATTTTTCTTTTCCTCAGATAGGGTTTCAAAGTGGTAAGCAATGGGGTGTCCTCCCTGTTTAAGTATGACACCAATAGCATATTGTAAGGTGTCAGACTCAATCTCAAAGGGTTGGGAGAGATCTGGCAGATGTAAAACAGGGGATGAGCAGAGGGCATATTTGAGTTGAGAAAAGTGAGTAGTTTCTTCTTTGGTTCAAATGAATGTAGAAGAAGTATTTGAGAGCTGATGCAAAGGTTGAGAAATATTTGAAAAAGAGGGAATGAACTTATAATAGAAATTGATGCCACCCAAAAATATTTTCAAATCCTTAGCTGAAGAAGGTAGAGGCCATTGTTTCAATGCTTGGATGCAAGATGGATCTGGTTGAATACCCTATGAGCTAACCACAAAGACAAGATAGGGGACTGAAGTCTGACCAAAATATGATTTCTTCTCTTTGACTTGCAACCTGTGTTCTTGGAGAATTTGGAGAACTTGTCGAACATGTTGCATGTGAGTGTCCCATGTTTGACTAAAGATGAGAATGTCATCTAAGAAGATGACTACAAATCGACCCAAATGTTATCTAAAGATGTCATTGATGAGCCTCATGAAAGTGTTTGGGGCATTGGTGAGACCGAAAGGCATGACTTTCCACTCAAAAAGACCAAATTTGGTCTTGAATGTTGTTTTCCAAACATCATATGGGTTCATTCGAACTTGATGGTAGCCGGCTGTCAAATCCAATTTATTAAACCACTTAGCTCCTTGGAGGGTTTCAAGTAGTTCCTCAATCCGGGGAAGGGGGTAATGGTTTTTTATTGTGGCTTTGTTCAAGGCTCGGTAATCTGTGATAAGGTGCATTTTTGAGGTATCTCGTTTAGGGATGACAAAGGCAGAAGAAGCATAGGGAGAAGATGAAGGTTGGATGTGGCCAGAGTTGATGAGGTTGTTGAGTTGTCTTTCCATTTCCTTTGTTTCTATTAGGGCCAACCAGTAAGTAGGGGTGTTAGGTAAGGCAGATCCAGGGATGAGATGAATGGAATGGTCAATGTGGTGGGAGGGGGGAAGTCCTTTCGGAGGTTGAAATACCTTTGCGAACTTGTGGAGGAATGGAGTCATAGTTTTAGGAATAGGGTGGATTGTATTGTTTGGTGTTATTGGGTGCACCAAACAGAGAGAGACACATTGGTTTAAGTGTACATGTGGGATTTGTTCTTTGGGAGAAGAGGGTTTGTGTTTTGCTACAATTAAGATATAAGTGTGGCCTTCTTTGGTAATTTTGTACTGGAGGGATTTGGCTATATAGATAGAATTTATTTGGGTTTGGTATGGGATACCGAGCAACAAATCCTCAAAATCTAAGGGGGAGACATCACAAAGGATAGTATATTTGAATTGGCCTATGGCGAAAGTGACCAGACAATGCTTGGAAACTAGGAGGCAAGGGCCTTCCTTTTGGACCCATCTAAGTTGATAGGGTTGCATATGTGGAGTGGTGACAAGATTAAGGTAGTTGACAAGGGCTTGAGACACCAAATTTTTATGGCTTCCATCTTCCATAATTAGTAAATCTAAGGCATTTTTGATTTGGCAGTTATGGGTGAAGAGGGGTTGGGTGGATGCGTTCGAATATTCCTTGGTCATTAGAATCAATGAGGGATATACTTCTGTGGGATTGTCCAAAAGAAATTCTTTGGTATATTCTACTTGGGAAGGTGCAATGAGCTCAGTGAGTAGAGTTTTGTTGGTTTTTAGATTTTGGAGGATTCAACAATCTGATGAATTATGTGAAGTAGTTTTGTGGAATGAGCAACAGGGTGTCCTTGTAGTTGTATTGGGTGTGGGGTTTTGAGTTCGAGGAGGTGGAAGGTGGGCTGAGGGATGGGAGATGGATGGTTGAGAGGAAGGGGGGTTAGTGTAAGGGTGGGACTGAGGAATACAACCTCTAGGAGCGACTTTCATTTCTATAGCCAAATATCTCTTAAATGTTTTATCTAAAGTTGGATTTTCAAACATCTCTACTTCTTGACGGAATTGAATTAATAAACCAGCCACAAATTTTAATATGAGTACCTCCTCTAGATCTAGAACATGAAGTAAGAGACACATCTTGCAGAAGAATTCTATGTAGCCTTGCATTCCTTGTGAAGGGAGTTGTCAAAGTTGGTACCATTTGATCCATAAGGATTGCACATACCCAGGTGGGTAGAAGTGATTTCTCAAAGATTCAGAAAGTTGAGCCCAGGTTTTGATGTGTTGTGAAGTAGAGGATTCTGAAGCATCCCTAATATCTATCACAAATGTGGTCTTCTCTTGCTCTGTATCCCACCAATTTTGTGCCAGTCCTTCTAATGGCAAGGCAAAAATATGGATTTTTCTTTCCTCGGTAAGGCCTGGACATGTATTGAAATAGGTTGATAGGCTACGGATCCAAGAATCCACCATTTCACCATTCGTTTGCCCAAAAAACTTGGGTAGTTTGATTCAAGTGTCTAACCAGAATGGATCTGGATTGTTTTGTTGTTGCATTCTGAGCAGCTCAATGAGGATGTAGGCAAGATCCTGGACACAATTTGATGTGTTGGAATTTGAGTTGACTGTCAAAGGATCTTTGTGTGGAGGCATTGTGAGGCTAGATGAAGAGAAAAGGCACCCCTAGGTTGCAATGTTGAACAAAGGACTTTGTTTTGAGAACATAATCAAAACCAGGGATGATTTTAAGGATGGAAATTTATTTTAAAATGTAGAAACCTTGGTGAATATTACTAATCCTTCATATGCCAACTATAAATGTTTCACAATATTTTTGTAAAAATATTCAAATTTCTAAGGATTTTATATAGTTTTTATAAATTTTTGGTGATTTTTAAGGTAAACTAATTTTATCATATATAATTTGGGAGAATCATTTTTAAAATAGAGAATCTCTTTTTTGGAAAAAACATGGAAAATTAGTCCATGAGTGAAATTTAGCCCCTAAAATCATCCATGCTCAAAACCCTGAGGCAATGGAGCTTGAACTGGTCTAGAGGGAGAGATCTGTATTGTTTTAGATCTGTGGAGATCCTCTCTATGGAAATGGAGATGTGGGTGCCCTTGGGGATTATGATATATGTGGATCTTCTTTCATAAAATGGAAACCCTGGAATGGGAAAACTCTGTATTATTTCATGAAAACCTCCCAAAAATAAATTGGCTCAATCTTCGAGATCATAATCTTTTCCATGGATATTGAGGCTCTAATACCAATTGATTTTCCCAAGAAGGAAATCTATAGGATAAGGTGACCATGCAAGCCATATCTCGACTTCTGACCAAAAACTCTCCTTAGGGGCGCAAATCTAAACAGGGGTGCACCATTAGTTTGGGTGACCAAGCAAATGGGGATCCAGACCGGGGTAATCTAAGAGTGGCAAGGAGGTTTTGGTGATATCAGAATGACCTTCAGGGATTAGTGGGAGAATCCCAGTGCATCCATGGAAGAGGGCACACTCACTTCATTCCCATAAAGAAGAAACCAACAAGGGCGCAAACCCCAGTTGGTGCGCCCTCCCTTTTTCCTCAGAAAACTTGAAGGAAATCATTTGCTCCTTGAGAGAGTGGCTAGCTAATGAGATAAGATTTCTCTCATATGTGGAAGCATGGAAAACAGAGTCACTAGGAGGAATCCATGAAGGAAGGCACACTAGTTATTCTTCAAAAACCCTAAAAATGAAATTGTCGTGAATGTAAAATGAAAATTCAGAAAAAAAAACAACCAAGACAAATAGCTTCAAAAGAAAAGGTAAGAATGCTTTATTTTAGTCCCAGTTCACCTTATATACCAAGGGAACCATTTATTTTACATATATTTAATTTATCATCAAAAGATGAAGAAGTGTTGTGCCTAGGTGATTGACTTCTGTGCCCTAGGTGGGTGTTCCCCTAGGTGGCCTCCTTGGCCTAGAAACCCACAAGTGATGAGCCTAATAGCAGTTGAAGATACCAGGCACACACTTTTAGTTAGAATGCAAATAATTGGAAATATGGAGGTGATTATGTGCACCAATGTGTATGGACCCCATATGCTAGAGGAAAAGAGAAGAATGATGCTAGACCTAGAAGACCTAAAAATATGATCCAACAACCTCCACTTGATCCTGGCAGGGGAATTCAACATCATCATGTCACTTGTGGAGAAAAAAGGAGGTACTAGAAGATTGGATAGAGATGCGAAATATTTCTGAATGTTCATAGACACAACGGAGATGGTGGACATCAAAACTAACAATGGACAGTTCACCTAGAACAATAAACAGATGAATAAACATTAAGTAGCGACAAGACTAGATAGATTCTTGGTGTCAAAGTCTATCATTCTTCAGGGGTTAACCTTAGACTACAACATCCTCCCCTAGGGAGGGTCTGATCACTAACCAATCCAACTGGAAGCAGACTTCCAAACCACACCAAAGAATAGACCTTTCAGATTTGAACTTTTAGATCGAACAACCCACTTTCAAGGAGAATATCAAACAGTGGTGGTGGGAGGAAAAACTAGAGAAAGGGACAAGGATGTTCAAAATCTATAACAAACTAAAGCACATCAAATATAAGCTCAAGGAGTGGAACAAGGAAATCTTTGGAAATATAAACCAAGAGAAAAACAATATTGAAGATAAAATGAGAAAACTCCAGGAAATATGCATAGTCGAGGGCTACATAGAGGATCAAAAAAAGGAAGAGATCCAGATGACCCAGGAATGGGAATCTAGATGCAAGGAGGAAGAAATGATTTGGCGACAAAAGTACACAATCATATGGCTAAGGGAAGGTGAGTGGAACACCAAGTTTTTTCACAGAGCAACCATTTCCTGAAGAGCCCACAATAAAATCCTAAAAATTATGGATCAGGATGGGATCGAGAGAGAATCCCATAAGGAGATTGAAAACACTCTGGTAAATCACTTCCATGGGATATCCTAGGAACCCAACAAATAAAAAATGGAGGCCATCCAAAGGATAACTCAACACATCCCCCATCTAGTCACTGAGGAACAAAATAACAACTTAAACAAACCCATTGCTAAGGAGGAAATTGACCAAGTGATCCAGGAGATGCCCAATAGGAAATCCCTAGGCCCAGATGGTTTCACAGTGGATTTTTTTAAATCCTATTGGGAAGTGGCCAAAGATGACATTTATAGGGTAATGGAGAACTCCAGACGGACAACCTCCATTCTCAAAGAGATAAATGCTACAATTATTAATCTAATCCCCAAATACAATGAAGTCAGGACCCATAACCGATACAAACCCATAACTCTATGCAATTTGGTTTACAAGATAATATCCAAATTCATAACCAATATATTGAAACCCCTCCTACCCACACTGATTTCACAAGAATATGCGGGTTTTGTGGAAGGAAGAAAAATCATGGACAACACCATCCATGCCCACGAATGAATCCAAAACCTAAAAATTCAAAGGAGAGGGGGAATGAAAATAAAATTGGACCTAGAAAAATCTTATAAAAAAATTAGTTGGCAGTACATGGTCAAGACTTTGGAAGCCTTTGGTTTCACCCTGCACTGGATCATCTATATTTTCAGTCTAGTGTCCATGACAAGTTACTTGCTCCTAATAAATGGATCCCCAACTAAACCTTTCTGGCCTATGAGAGGCATCCGACAAGGAGACCCACTTTCCCCCTTCCTTTTCATTCTGATGATGGAAGGTCTCAGTTGAAGCATAAAAAGTGCAACAACAACAGGAGAAATAACAAGAATCAAACCCTTCGAAAAATTCCCTACTTCCACACACCAACATTTCGTGGATGACACCTTACTCCATGGCACACCCATAGTCAAGGAAGGAAAAGCCTATAAAAGAATATTAGAATATTTTTGGGAAGCCTAGGGGGACGAAATCAACCACTCCAAATCTATGATCTACTTCTTCAACACCAACCTAGCAATCCAAAGAAACCTGGCCAACATTTTAGGTTTTGAACACAAAACACTCCCAACCAAGTACTTGGGCATCCCCTTGATAGACAGAGCATACAAAATGTCAACATGGGAGGGAGTGATTAACACATTATAGGAGAGGGTGAAAAATTGGACGTATAGATCCCTCAATTTAGTGGGGAGACTTATATTGACCAAGTCAGTTTTGCAAGCAATTCCAACCTATATGATGTCCACATTTCCAGCCCCCGAAGGAATACTACAAAAAATAAGAACCATCCAAAGGGACTTCCTATGGAGCGAAGAAAAAAAATGAAAAAATGGGCCCTGGTGGCCTAGGAAAATGTTTGTAAACCCAAAAGAAAAGGTGGCCTAGGGCTACAAGACCCACAAGTAAACAATGACACATATGGGGCAAAACTTCGATGGCGATGGGTCAAAGAAAATTATACACCATGGGTAAACCTCTGGAAGTCCAAGTATGCCCTAGACATAAATGACCAGGACCGAATCTGCTTTAGGGGCACCAGGGAGGGATCAACCATCTGGAATCTATCTTGGTGCAACAAAACCTGGATCTAGACACACAACTTTTGGGAAGTGAGGAATGGAAAAACAACCAGATTCTGGGAGGATTCTTGGCAATAGGAACCCAGAATGGAAAATCCAGACAGGAAGGAACTCTAAGAGGACATGACCGTACAAGTCAAAACTAGAGTCTACCATTACTGGAAACATGAAATAGAATGCAATAGATGGTGAATCTAGGACAATCTCAGTTCACAAAATAGAGAATGGACCTCAAAAAGAGTGAAAGAGGTGGAGGAGGAACTGGGTAAAAGGAAAATTACAGTCTCAGAAGAAGAGGACCAAATGAGATGGGGACAAATAGATGACAGGGAATTCAACTTGAAAGAAGTTCGACATTACATCATGGACTAGGACCAAGAAGATCCAGCGCAACCATGGGAAAATCTTTGGAACAAACCCCAGTGGGCAAAAATCAAAATTTTCAACTGGTTAGTACTTCACAACCGAATCCTAACTTGGGAAAACCTAAGGAAAAGGGGATTTATTGGCCTGTCAAAATTCCACCTCTGTCAATCTAAGGAATAGAAAACAAATCATCTCCTCGATGAATGAAACTACACAATAGAGATCTGGGACTGGGAAACAAGTATCTTTTGACAGTCCAATAGGATCCGAGGTAACATCTACACAACCATCAATAACTGGAATGAAAATTACAGTGAAAATGAAGAGGTGAACCTCTGTTGGACTCTCATTCTAGGGATGATCATATGGGAAATATGGAAAGAAATGAATTGGCACATCTTCAGGAATGAAAGCTGGTTGGAAAGGAAACTCAAGGAAACCATAATCTCCCTAATAAGAGAAACAATGTAGAGCCGTAACTGCTAGACGAGAATAATGCAACTCGCAGGCCAGGACTCTTGAATCCTAGATGTTTTTCACCTAAAAGATGGGCACACCCAAACTCAAGTAAGGCAGCCACCACAACTCCCAATATATGAGCACAACTGAAATCCCCCTCTAGTAGGGTCCCTCAAGTTGAATCTTGATGGGGCATCAAAAGGAAACCCAAGAATGATAGGAATGGGAGGAGTAATCAGGGATAGTGACATAAACATAATCCAACTATATGCTGGGAGTATGGGAATCTCAACCAACAACACCACATAATTCATAGCCTTGGAGACCGATCTCAAGATCCTAAGCCACGAAAGGATGACAAACACCATCGTGGAAGGTGACTCCACGCTGGTTATCAACATAGTGAAGAGACTCACAAATGGCACGAGAGTGGGAAAAATTCATAGGCACTGGTGCTTAGCACACTCCCTACAAAAAATCTAGGGGCCTCTGTAGATGATGAATACAGTGGAGTTGCGCTGGGTACGTAGGTCAACAAATGGACTGGTGGACAGAATCACTAATGAGGGGGTTAGAAAGGAAGGACCAGAACTAGACACTACCTGGAGTAACATCTTGAATAGTCAGTTCAGATAGAATGCATCCAACTTGTGACAAAAGACCATGACAACAACCTAAGTACAAACAACCACATAGAGGAAGGAGACGCAAGGATAACTGGCAGGCACGAAGGATCTAGGTAGAATCTAATTTCCCATCACTCGATCACAAGTTACAATGTAGAATCAGACCACACAACAGATAGGGGTACAACACCAAGGTCCTGTCAATAGGAGGAAGTACAGGGATAGTTTTTGGTAAGTCAGAGAAGGTAATCAA
>JZKD02S1673355.1:789523-812907 GCA_000966675.3 Picea glauca
TTCAATAGCGTGGGTCATGGAAGCTTCTGAGTGACCCACCTTCTTCTTTTCCATTGATGATTGCTTCATTTATGATCTCTCCTTTAGCACGTTGCCTTCTGCAACCTTCGCTATATCTTCCTCATGTGACCCAGAGCAAGGTCAAGAAAACAACAAGAAAGAATAATATCCTCTTGATAATATAAAGAAATAGCATGAAAAATCATCAGAGTAGCTCCTTTAGAGATATTACTTAAAATTTAGCAAAGATTAAAGGTAAGGAATACAATACAAAATGAGGTCAACACTCTCTTAGTGTTGTGACCAAGCATTCTTCCATGGCAAACTAGAAATAACACATGAGGTTTCTCCTAGAGGCGGTGTTAGTCATATCAAACAAAGTATTCTCACATGTTATCAAGTATAATACTTTACGACGATTGCTATCTCAACTAAAGTTATTAGCTTGTCATGTGCACCTTTGAATCTTGATTAATCAAACCTAGAGCCTTGTCATCAAGAGTGAGTGCTTTCTTTTCTTCTAAGTCTCCTTCACTCAAGTGACAAGTACTTTCTTCAACCTGTCTGTTGTATTAAGACAATATGATATCTTGACAAAAGGCTAGGTTAGAGGATAAGCTCTATGATCAACTTTTAATCCTTCTAATGATTTGATCATAGCTTCAACATGCAACATTGATCAAGATAATTTCATAACAAATAGATGTATATCAGAATAATCACACTTGGGTTTCCTCTAAATGTGTTGGATCTTGAGATCCTTCTAGATCTATGGCAAGAGATCCCTTCTCCTGCAAATAATCTTTAGGGTTTAACCATTAAACATATGTAAGTACATACCTCTGATAGCATTTGCAGGTAGTGGCTCCATATGGTTGCAACGATAATCATTGCCAATTCTTGAGAAAATTTCAAGGGTGATTCAAACTGGTTCTACAGATGCAACTGCAACTGGTACTGTAACTACATCTCATATTGCAATTGAAATTGGTTCTCAGACTGCAACTACAACTTAGGGTTTTAGGAGGAAACCCTAATTTTTCAAAATTCAAATTTTGAAATTCTGATCCAGTGGATAGGTGTGCTGAGTTGAGGCGAGTTAACTGGTGCAGTTGGAATTTTGAAAATCCAAATTTTACCCCCTCAAACTTGATCTGCAGATTTTTGGACTGGTGCTTCTAGTTTTCTGGTACTTCTGGTACTTCTGGTACACTAGTTTTCTAGTTTTCTAGTACTTTGTGAAACTAGGGTTTCACTTTCCAAGAGATCTAGCCACTAAAAAGGTGCACTCTAAGTGCCAAAATGATCCTTGGGGGAGGGCACAACTTTCTAGGAGGTTAGGGAGCTGAAAATACTCACTTTTGCAAAACCCTAATTTTTGGGTACGGTAACAATGACATTTTTCCTCTTGCAAATTGTGCTTTCTTTAGATTGGCTCTGAAACCATGTTAATGTTTATCCCATTATTATAGTTCTTTGCATTTCAATAGATAAGAGCATCATAAGAACAAGATCACTGAGAAATACACATTCACACGAGACACAACATTTAGCCTGGAAAACCCTCTAGGGGAAGAAAACCTAGCAAAAAATTCCTCATCATAAATAGCTTATACAATGTTCAAGAGATAACTCAAACCAATATAGATAGTCCTCTCCAAGAGATGCACCACTCTTCTCCCTCTCTCCAACTGGTAATTGCAGCTTGCCTCATAAGAGAATGAGCAAGTGAGTTGTGTGTTAAAAGTGAGGCGCTAGCCTCCTATATATACAAAACTGACACATGTGAAAGGTCACCATTGGCAGGGCCAACCTCTCGCTCTGGGTGGGTAAACCCACCTTTAATTAATTCTAGGTCTTCCATAATAACTGTTGGGGCCAACTTCTTATTATGCCCTTTATAATTGTCTGATGACCAATCCGTAAAAGGGGATTTGGTCCTTATACAATTACTGACATGATTAATCCGTAATGGGGATTAATCCAATAATAATAATAATAATAATGACATGATTAATGCACAATGGGGATTTAATCCAATAATAATAAGAATGCTTTTTCCAGTTACATTATTTCAACAATGTTTTCCACAACAAGTTGTGATTACTAAGTTCCTATCAGGGACCGAGACACCTCCTACACCCACCGTCTTATCACAACTATTTACTTCTCAACAACAATCCCAATATGTCATTCATGACCAACCTTATCCTTCTACCACATCTTATGTACTTATGTGTACTAGTGACTCCCGGAAGAATGGCATTGCAATTGCAACTTGAGCCAAAGATTATTCTCCTTCGAAGGAGAAAGTTGATGATTCACCACCACCATTGGTTCAACCTCGTCCACCAACTTCACCTCTAAATGTTCCTCTTCATCTTGAATGAATGGTCCTAGATATAGTTCTTCTTCCTCTTCCCAAAGACATTTCTTGAAACGCGTCGTTTAATCCTCATGCATGTGCTTTCAAAAAATATAGTACTGTAGAAGACCTTGCACAAGCACCCTCTGTGATGTCGACTCTTGAAGTCCTTCAAAGTTGTTCTACTCAATGAAAGGTGTTGTTAAATGATATTGGTGGAATTGATCCTACCGATACCAATCTAATAATATTTGACTTAGAAGATTATATTCCAATGCTTCCTCCTGAATCAGTGTTTTAGATACAAGTTTTTGTGGAAAATAAGAATATTATTCAAACCATTATTGATGAAGGAGTGGCACAACCTCCCCAACCCACAGGTAGAAATTCCATGCACACAGGATCTTTCCTCTTCCACTGGCCCAAAGAGCTCTCGGTCGGTTCTTCTATTTCCCCTTCCGGAAATCTGAACCCACAACAAAACATCATGGAATTTTCCCTTCACGTTTAGGGAGATCGCACTTCACGATTTCATGAATCTGGTGGTCAAACGTCCTATCTCTCAAATATCTAAAACCCAAAAATAGTCAACACTTGACCTTTCCCTTGCCGATTTCGGATTTCTCATTATCACGATTTCGGGAGTTGTGATGTCATGCAACTCTGCTCCACAAACCCGAAATCCCGAAACCCAAATTACTAAAACTCCGATGCGCTCACAAGGTTGACTTTTCAATAGCCCCTCATTCCATCGATATTGCAGACTTTGTGATTTTGTGAATCCTGATGCAAATATTTCGGGACTTCAACCCACAAAACTCCAAAATGGAAATCCATGGGTAAATCCAACGACTCCTGTTGGCTTGAATCTATGGTTCTTCCTCTCCTAAGCTTGAACTTTTGAAAACATGCTCCGTAACTCCCCTACTCCTCTGTGAGATCCGATGGATCATGGGAATTTGCAAATTCTCCACGGAGAATTTCGACTGTCCATTCTCCTTCCTTCTCAAGGACTTCTACAACGTTTTACCAAAGTGTTTCTCACAGTACTTAACCACCTATGACACAAATTTGCGACACCTTCTCAATGCTCCTATGCACAAACTTCCTGTTCTTTCTCTAGCAACTATGGAGACTCTATCCCTCCTAAGATTTCTCCAACTTCGAGTCTTGAAGAAGACTCCTGCATGCACTCCTTGTGGAAAATTCCTCAATTACCCCAAGGAATTAAAGTCCTTCAACAATTTCTCAGGTTCACAACTCTGAGACTTTACTCGACCAGCGCACTCCTTTCATGACTCCTGTGCCTAGCTACACTTTTGAGGGAATGAGAATACAAGTTATCTTATTTGAGATTTCAGAGACAAACCTATGAACCCTTTGTCAATGCACTCCTTGCGGACAATTCAACTGCACTCCTTGTAGGAACTCTTGCTCAGATAGAGAAACAATTGAAACTCATTTCCCTTACTCTCTCTCACTCTCAGATTTAAAACATTTAACAAGAAATCATACACACATAGCATAAACAACAATGCCTGATAGAAAGAGTAAAACATTCATGAACATAACATTTAAAAATGCATACACAAAGGATATTTGAACACCATGAGTCTGAATCAAAATCCTTTTGTATTAATCTAGAACTTCCATACATGGAATTCTTCTATACATCTCTCTGCTTCTTCTCCTCTATGCTCTATGCTCTCAACTCACTTAATCCCATTCTTCTATGTTACAATACACAATGAGGGTGTCTATATCCCAGTTGCCTCTCTCATTCTAAACTGTCTAAACTATGCATTAAATTCTATCTACTTGCATTAACTACTATAAATGCCTTCTACCTACTAAGGATGAGAGGGGATCACTCAAGGTCCTTTTACATTATACAAGTGTTCCTCCACTTGACAACTTCGTTAATATTTCAAGACGTTTTCAAAATTTGTGCTGGGTGATTTTCTAGCTATATTTTATCTCCGCGCTGGCTTGCTTGAGATGCTCTTGTATCATACTCCCTTGCTTGAAAATATTCATGGGCTACTGTCCATGAGCTCATGTAGGTTCTGTCCATGCTTCTGGATCTCTGATTCATTCTCCCAGTTGGCATATTCAATTGGATGGCCCTTCCATTTGACCAAATACTCAAAGTATTACTTTCGCCTGGTCTTCTTACTAACCCTTTTGTCCAGTATGTGATCCATCTGTGGCTTTTCTACAACTAGCATCTGTTTTCGCCACTAAACCTCTGGTTGTTCATTTCCTGCTTCTTCTTCCTCAACTTTATATGGGTACAAATATGAGATATTGAATATCGAAGAAATTCTGATCCCATCAGGTAATTCAATCTCATAAGCATTCGCCTCAAATTTCTCAGCCTCTTTTTTCTAGTGAAAATATTTGTGTCTCTTCTTCACTGTGTCCATCATCGGTGCACTAATTCCACTAAAATTCCTGATGAAATTTCGGTAGAAACTAGCCAATCCATGAAAACTTTGAACTTCAAAGATATTTTTTGATGATGGCCAATTCTTGATTACCTCCACCTTATCTGGATCCATCTTCAACTTATCTACAGAAATAACAAACCCCAAATAAATGAGCTCTATCTTCATGAACGAGGATTTCTTCATGTTTATCAACAACTTCTCCTGCTATAACCTCTTCATTACTGTAGCCAAATGTTTCAGATGTTCAGCTTCTATTTTGCTGAAAATCAATATATCATCAAGATATACGATAACAAATTTTCCGATGAAATCCTTGAGGAATTCATTGATTAACCTCATGAAAGTACTTGGCACATTTGTTAAGAAAATCGACATAACAAGACATTCATACAACCCCTCATTAGTCTTGAAGGCTGTCTTCCATTCATCACCTTCCCTCATGCGAATCTGATGATAACCGCTTTTCAAATCAATCTTCGAAAAATGTTTTGCTCCACTCAAGCAATCCATTAGATCATCCATCCTTGGAAATGGAAATATGTACCTGATGGTTATCTTGTTGATCACACTTAAGTTAGTACACATCCTCCAGCCTCCGTCTTTCTTCAGACTGAGTACTGTCGGAACAACACACGGACTCAAGCTTTCCCTGACCAAACCTTTGTCCAACAAATCCTGGACTTGTCTTTTGACCTCTTAATTCTCTTGCAATGTCAATTTGTATGCTTCTTTGTTTTGAAAACTAGCTCCCGATATGATATCAATGTGATGACTCACACTTTCGATCGGTGGCAACGAATGAGGTAGTTTGTCCACTAATATGTCAGTGAACTCTTCCATCATTTCTTGAACCTCTTCTGGTAAATCATATACCCTTGTGCTGGTTAAAACAATCTTTGGCTTCCTAACCACAATGAATTGTGGTTCCTCTTTCTTCTTAACCTCTATAAGAAGTTCCTTCCCACTCATGAGAAGTACAGTGTTACTTACTTTAGGTTTCACATCCTTATCTTTGATTGGAAGCAACATGTGAGTTCTCCCATTCTTCTCTAGGGTGTATGTGTTCATTCTCCCGTCATGAATCACATTCATGTCATACTTCCATGGTCTACCCAGCAATAGATGACAAACATCCATAGGAATAAAATCACATAATATCTTATCATTATATCCTCCTATCTTAAATTCAACTAAACATTGTTTAGTGACAGTTACCTAATGTCCTTTTTGTAACCATGAAACTCTGTATGGGATTGGATGTTCAACTTTCTCTAGCTCCAACTTCTCTACCATCTCTGTTGAAATGAGATTATCAGTGCTACCACTATCCATGATGACTTTTCATACCCTATCCTTGGATTTGCATGCAGTTTGAAAAAGTCTGGTTCTTTGGACTGAACTCTCCACCTCCTTCTCTGGCGTTAAAAGATATTTTTGAATCATTAGCGATCTTCCACCTTCAGCATCCTCTACCTCAACATTTCGCCTTTGTTCTTTCAGCAATGTGAGCCTCACCACATTCCTTATTTTTGTCTGGACACTCATAAGACTTGTTTCCATTCATTCCACATGTGAAGCATTTCACTACTCCACCTCTTCCTCTTCCTCTACCTCTAGTACGAGGAAAAGTATTATTATCAACATAATCTCCTCTCTGATCAGCATACTGCCCTCTTTGCCCAGCGTATTGCCCTCGATGTGAGCTTCCACCTCCCTCAATATGAGGTTTCTTCCATTCTTCTTTAGGCTTCTGATTTCTATCTTGGACAACTGATTTGCCCCTGGCTTGAATTTTTCCTCGGCCTCTTTGACCCTGCTTTCGGCTCAGCTTCTCTTCCACCTTTAGAGCCATTTGATAAGAATCTTCCACTATTCATATGGTCATCATGCTCATCTCATCCTAAATTTTGTATCTCAGGACATTCATATACCTGACAACCTTTTCATCATTAATTTCACGATGACCTGCTCTGATGTTCAGCCTGTAGAACTCTTCAGTGTATTCCTTCACTGTCATCAGCTTTTGTCTCAAGTTATGCATCCTTTGAAACAAAGTAATTTGATAATCTCTAGGGATGAATTTTGCCTTCATATTTGCGATCATCCTATCCCAACTCTTGATCTTCTTCTTACCTTAGCAACATTTGTCAGCTTGTAGCTCATCCCACCATAATGCTACATGTCCCTTTAATCTCATGACAACATGCTTTACCTTCTTGTCCTCTTCAACATCTTCATAGTCAAAGTATGTGTCCAGGGCTCTAATCCAATCTAGAAGCTCCTCTACATCCAAATTTCCCTCATAAACTGGAATGTCCATCTTGGCCCTTGCACTCATTCTTACAACAACTCTAAGCAAGCGTTCATTTGCTGCATCTTTTGCTATGACTTCTTATTTTTCATGTCCAACTTCATTTTCACTTTCGGAATCGCTAACATCCCTAGCATCAACTGTGCACCTTTGTGCTGTCTCCATGTCTTCAAGTATGGCGCATAGGTCATGCATTTCTCTCTCCATGGCTGGATCAAGCATCTGCCTACCCCTTCTTCTCGACATTTCCCTCTCCTCCAATGGATTAGGTGTTTGCATGTCCCTTCTTCTCGGAAGCACGGTGAATTCTCCTTTTCCCTACTACAGAAAGAAAAGAAACCTTTCTGGTCTCTGATACCAAAGATGATGTAGCCTCCCCAAACCATAGGTCGAAATTCCATGCACACAAGATCTTTCCTCTTCCGCTGGCCTGAAGAGCTCTCGGCCAGCTCTTCTATTTCCCCTTAAGGAAATCTATACCCACAAAAAAACTTCATGGAATTTTCCCATCACGTTTCAGGAGATAGGACTTGGTGATTTCACGAATATGGTGGTCAAACATCCTATCTCTCAAATATCTGAAACCTGAAAACAGTCAACACTTGACCTTTCCCTTGCCGATTTTGGATTTCTCGTTATTTCAATTTCGAGAGTTGCGATGTCATGCAACTCTGATCCACGAACCCGAAATCCCAAAACCTGAATTACCGAAACTCTGATGAGGTCACAAGGTTGACTTTTCAACAACCCCTCATTCCATCGGGATTGTGGACTTCATGATTTTGTGAATCCTGATGCAAATATTTTGGGACTTCAACCCACAAAACCCCGAAATGGAAATCCATGGGTAAATCCAACGACTCCTATTGGCTTGAATCTACGGCTCTGCCCCTCTTGAGCTTGAACTTTTGAAAACACACTCTGTAACTCCCCTGCTCCTCCATGAGATCTGACGGCTCGCAGGACTTTGTAAATTCTCCACGAAGAATTTCGACCGACCATTCTCCTTCCTTCTCAAGGACCTCTGCAACCTTTTACCAAAGTGTTTCTCATGGTACTTAACCACCTGCGACACAAATTTGCGACACCTTCTCAATGCTCCTATGCAAAAACTTCCTGTTCTTTCTCTAGTGACTATGGAGACTCTATCCCTCCTGATATTTCTCCAACTCTAAGTCTTTAAGAAGAATCTTGCATGCACTCCTTGCAAAAAATTCCTCAATTACCGCAAGGAATTAAAGTCCTTCAGCAATTTCTTAGGTTCGCAACTCTGAGACTTTACTCGACCAATGCACTCCTTGCACGACTCCTGTTCCTAGATACACTTTTGAGGGAATGAAAATAAAAGTTATCTTATCTGATCTTTCATAGACAAACCTATGAACCCTTTATCAATGCACTCCTTGCGAACAATTCAACTGCACTCCTTGCAAGAACTCTTGCTCAGATAGAGAAACAATTGAAACTCATTTCCCTTACTCTCTCTCACTCTTAGATTTCAAACATTTAACAAGAAATCATACACACATAGCATAAACAACAATGCATGATAGAAAGAGTAAAACATTCATGAGAATAACATTTAAAAATGCATACATAGAGGATATTTGAACACCATGAGTCTGAATCAAAATCCTTTTGTATTAATCTAGAACTTCTGTACATGGAATTCTTCTATACAACTCTCTGCTTCTTCTCCTCTATGCTCTATGCTCTCAACTCACTTAATCCCATTCTTCTATGTTACAATACAAAATGAGGGTGTCTATATCCCAGTTCCCTCTCTCATTCTAAACTGTCTAATCTATGCATTAAATTCTATCTACTTGCATTAACTACTATAAATGCCTTCTACCTACTAAGGATGAGAGCGTATCGCTCAAGGTCCTTTTACATTATATAAGTGTGCCTCCACTTGATGACTTCTTTAATATTTCAAGACGTTTTCAAAATTTGCGTTGGGTGCTTTTCCAACTGTCTTTTATCTCCACGCTGGCTTGCTTGAGATTCTCCTGCATCAAGGAGCCTCGACTTGCATTATGTATTTTACTTGTTGGAAATCTATTGGCTCTCCTGCCCTTACCAAGTCACACAATAATATTAAGGATTTTAATGGTACATGTTTTAAACCTTATGGTGTTCTTACTTCATTGTCTTTGATGTTAGAAGGTAAAGTGATTAATTTCGAGGTTGAGGTCTTTGATGCACCTCTTGATTACAACCTTCTACTTTTCCATAGTTCGATTGATTCCATGAATGCAGATGTTTCTACTCTTTTTCGTGTGTTGAGTTTTCCACACCAAGGAAAAGTTGTTATTGTTGATCAACTAGCCTTCTCTAATTCAGATTCACGTGCTATAAATGTACCTTTTATTTTGAAAACGCCTCCCAAATATGAGATTGTCGGTGCAGGTATTTTAAAATATCCAATGTTAATGGGTACATTTCCTATTCCACCACCCGATATTCCTTCTCCTTTTGTCGCCTTGATTAACATGATATCAACCTCTATTAGTGAAACCTCTGAGTCTTATGACCCATGGATAATAACTAGCTTTGACGACTATCTCTATTATGGTGACCGAATGCATTTGACTCTGGTAGAATCAGATTATCAGGATGTTCAATGGACAACTCCTTCTCCTCCTTCTCTATGTGATGTGTCTCTTGATCTATTTCACATGATATTTCCCACTGATGAGATGATCATGAAATTCATAACTATGGAAGATATTCCATGGGATGATGGACATCATCGTTCCATTCTATTCTTGGAAACTGAGACCATAGAGAGTTATCAACGGATTTCGACTTCATCTACCATTGTTATTATTTCCTTTGTTCCTGAATCAGCACATGATGTTTTGTATGAAGGGAACTTGGGTAAACTTCTACTTTTCCATAGCTGTATTGATTCCATGAATCTCCATATCCCTTTAATCAATAAAAAAATTAGGAGACACCAATACTTAGTTTTATTTTTAACAAATTAAAACATAATATTTAATGAGTAACATGCCCATACATGCCCACGTGCTTGTGATATTATGATAGTGATATAATTTAATAATAAACAGGTACATACCTCTAGCAGCAATGGATCCATCCAATAGTAGTGACAAGCAATGACGAACTCGAAAGTTTCAAAGTGATCCCAATTGTAATCTAGAGGTAGCTCGAGATGCATTAGGTTAAGGAACACTAGGAAAACCAAGAATTAGTCCCAATACTTCACATAAACTTTCACTGCAACTATAATTTCAACTGTTGTTGGCACTGAAACTGGAGTTTCAACTGGCACTGCAACTGGTATTGCAATTGGCACAAAGAAATTGGCACGAAGAAATTGGCTCGGAGGAACTGACACAAAGGAACTTGCATGAAGGAATTGGCACTAAGGAAGTAGCATGAAGGAACTGACACTGTAACTGTAATTGTGCTACAATGATCTTAATAGAGAGCTATGGATCTACCTTCCAATGGTTAGACGATTCAAAAGATGGTGTGGGCCCATAACCTGGTATAATATTGTGCTTGTTAACCATAGACAATATCACAATATTGTCAACGAACCATAGGCACACATCCACCCCCAAGCACCATAACCTTTGATAGATAGAATGATTTTGGAAGAAGCACTAGAACCAAAGGATAAAAAGCAGAAAGAGAGCACACCTTTCTCCAAAGGTATTTCATCAAGTATAAAGTCCCAAACCATAGACCAAGACCAGTACCTAGCTACAGTTGTTGGAGTTGCACTCTTCCTCTAGACTTGTGCACCACTTTCTTGAGTGTGAGTGTATTTCTAAATGAGCTCAAGATCCTTATATTTATACTAATCTATTCAGGTGAATAGGTGTCTCTTCAAGTAGGGTCAACATGTCCTTTTATTCATATAATACTTCAATATTACTTATTCTGCTGAGATGACATGTCTTCTAGGGTTTTCACACATATTTTTAGGTTTTCTCTTGCTTCTGAAATATTCTATTCTAGTCAAAGATTTATCTATGGAATTTAATACCTCTCACATCTACCAAAAAATAAACACATATCCCTCTCTCTCTCTCTATACATCTATCTCTCCACCCCTCCCTTTCCCTCTCTCTATCTATCTCCTTCTCCCCCTCTCTCTTCTATCAAACTCCCCCCATCTCTCTCCCTTCCTCTCCCTCTCCCTCTCTCTTTCTCCCTCTCTCTTATGCTTGAATATCTCTCCCCCTCCTATCCCTATCTCTCTCTCTCTCTCCCTCTCTATTCTCTCCCTCACTCCCCCCCCTCTTTCCTCTCTTTCCCTCTCACTATCCCTTTCATTCTCCCTCTCTCCCACTTCCTCCATCTCTTTCTCTCTCTCTTTCTCCCACTCTTTATCTCACTGATGCAGGAGAATCTCTCCACATCAGCCAGCCAGCTAGCTAGCCACATCAGCAAATTCAAAATGTGTGTTGAAGAGAGGCGCAACCTTATTTAAAATTTGAATGAATGTAATTTAATTCTTAGGATGTTTATCCATAGAGCCGTGCCTTTGTGTAGGCATTAGGTAGGTAGGCCTTAAATGTTTTGTAAGGCTGAGATCTAGATCCGATGCTGGACTAGACATCCCATTCAATGTAATTGAATAGGGTAGGTAGATTGGAGGGAAGAGCTCAAAGAGCTCCCTCAGGTAAAAAGAGATTTGGGATCTCATTTTTGAGGGGCTAGCATAGAGAAGAGAGAGCTGGGAGCATAGAAGAGAATCTATGAGTAGAGAGCAGAAGAAAGAAGAGATGACACCTTGCTACAGGTCGAGCTCAGGAACAACTTGTAAAAACATGCATTTTCCATTTAATATAAATAGAAGCAATTTTTCCTGCATGTATTTTTGTGTTATGTGGATGTCTGTGAGTGTTCGTTATATGCTATGAATGTATGTTATGTTTATGCATTGGAAAGAGTTGTTTGGTTTCATAATTGAAGGTCTTTGAGGTTTCATGTCTGGAGGGCATGACAGAGTACTGCGATCTCTAAATACTAGTGCACTGAAGCACTTCTGAATTCTGCGGGTTCAGACAAAGGCGTGCTGCGGCACAAGAACTGAAGTCAACAACTCAAGGAAGATATCAACGTTTCTGAACACCTTGGAGGCAAGGCTATGGGAGAAAACATAGTTGCAGACAAAATCTCTAAGGAGTTCTATGAAGCTCTGCCAGAGGGCATTGAGCAGGTGTAAGGAGTGCACAGAAGAAATAATTGCTGGAGTTTTGTGAGAAGATACTCTGCCAGGTGGGAATTGAGGCATTGTGTAGACGGGCACACGGGAAAGAGAACTCTTTGAGTTCTATATTTAGGAGGAAGAATCCACTAAGGGATCTTCACAGGGTTGTTGAACACCCTGATAGACTCAACAAGAGGTTTCTTGAGTGAAGGATAGCCAGGAGGGCATCAAATTCTCCACCTGAGGAAGAAAGGAAAGAAGAATCGAGTTTCCTTGGAGGTCGAAGCTATAGGAAAGATCAGGACAGACAACATATTTGTGTGCATATGTGATACCCTACAAAGGCTCAAAAGTCATATAATCCTTCAAGGATTCGAAAGGGGAAAATCTCAGGAGGAGTTAGTGCTTTTATGCGCGTGGCGAACCCAGAGTCAAAGAGTTTGTAGAGGAAACCAGGCAAAGGTCGAGGCCTTTGGGAACTTGAAAATCCTTCCAAGCCAGAGGAGGAGAGTGCCAAATCTCGGGAGGAGCAATATCGGTCTTCGGGTCAGCCGATAGATTCTGGACTGTCGGATTTTCCACGTCCACGAAGCATCAAAGCGAGCGCACAAGAGGAAACGATTTGCACCGTCAGATCTGATTAAAATACCCGTTAGTCATTGGATTGGTAGGGAGTTGTGCATGATTTAACCCTTAACGCAGAGAAGTGGGTACAAAAGTCCCGAAAGGATTGACACATCAAGATATTGGGAATCAGGATATCGGGGATCCTGTGGACCAGAAGTCCATGCTTTTCGGAATTGGAAAGTCTGAAATGCCGATGAAGTGAAGTGGAGTTGAAAAGTCAAACTCGCATGTGTATCGGAGTTCAACGAATCGAGATTCGGGAGTCGGGGAAACAAGTTGCTCAACATCACAACCACCGAAATCGTGATAAGGAAAGTCCCTAAAAGGAGAGGAAAAATTCAGCATTGACTGGTTTCGGGTTTCGGGGATTCAAGAACCGGACGCCCAACCATTGACCTCACAAAGTTGTGAAATCCGATCTCCCAAGTGAATTTTGAGGAGATCCCATGGAGATTGCTGTGGGTGCAGAATTCTCGATAGGGAATTAGAAGAGCCTTAGAGTTCTCCGGGCCGAGGAAAAGAAAAGATCCTACGTCGACGTGGCCTTCCGACCTGTGGGTTGAGAGGTAGCGGGGCATCGGCATCAATCTGGTATCAGAGCCTGATTCTTGTCTATATATTTTAGGTGAGGGAGGCATAAGAGAAAAAGAGCACTCTGATACACTGCATCAATCTAGTATCAGAGCTGGACTTCACTTGTATATTTCAGGTGAAGCAAGGCAAAAGAAGACAGAGCATTGGAGACTCTGTAAGGGTTGTTTGCAGGTAGGCAACAATAAAGAAGACAGTTAGGAGGACTGTAGGAAGAGGCTGGAAACACTCAGGATGCAGAATGACAACAACAAATTTTCCAGGAAGGAAAATAGAGACAGTAACATGGCTACTGAAGGCCATAGATATGCTAAAAGGAGAAACCCAGAGCTGATGAGCATAGCCGAAAGGGGGAAAGAACTTGCTGACATCAGGGAAAGAATGGAAGAGCTTGCATTACAGATGTAGCAGAATACCAAGTAGAGATGGGTATATGAATGGCCCATGAAGAAGTCGAAGATAAAATGGCCAGTCAAGGAGTTGATGGCTAGAAGACAATGTAGGATGTTAAAAGGATGGTTGAGGCATGCTAAAAACCTTGACGAACCTAAGGAAAGGGTTTAGATATGTGAACCAGAGACTGGGAAAGTTCTCGGGGAAGAGAATGAAATGGGATCAGCTGAAGATCTCAAGAACTGCAAGGAGGACAGAGAGGAAATTCCAATTTGTCAGGTGGGCAACGAGTTGAGATCGTTGTGGGATCTCATAGACTTTCATGAGGACAGCCAAGAAATTTCACATTTCCAGTTGGGAAATGAAATGAAGTGGCTGCGGGATCTCAAAGACTGCCGGGAGGGTAGTGGAAGCATCTCAGATTTCCAGGTGGGAAGAGATAAGAATACGAGACTATCTGAAGGTCTCATGGACTCGAAGGTGAGTTCAATTCAGCAAGGAGTGCTGATGAATATGGGATTGGTTGATCTCATAGTCTACAAGGAGGGCAGCAGGAAAATCCCATATTTCCAGGTGGGCAGGGATGAACAGATGAGACTATCTGAGAATCTCATGAACTCATAAGTGAGTTGGAATCAGCCAGAGGAGCTGACAGAGCAGGTGAGCTCAAAGGTAGATTTAGATAAGCAGATTCGACTGACAAAGGAGGAAGATATGAGAAATCTTATAATTGTTGGGGGAATTGAAATACCCCTACCACTTAGCTCAGAGGAGGCATAGGTCTGTGTTGCAGATGAAGCAACAACAATAGAAGGACAGCTAGCTGAGACTGTCAAGGAAGGAGAATTGGAGTAGATATCTGAAGTTGCCCAAGAAGAAAGGGAGAATGAGCATTCCGAGGAGTGTCTCAATGCTTTCAGCCAGGAAGCTAAGGAGGCTGCAACACTAAAGCTGACAGCAGAAGAAGCAGAAGAGAAAAATGAGCATTCTAAGGAATGGCTCAATATTTTCATCCAAGAGACTGAAAAGACTGCAACCAGGGAGTTTGCAGAAGAAGAAGAAAAGAGCCAGACAACTTTTTATTTGTTGATTTGTATGAACAAATTGAATCCTTGGAGAGAAGGGTGAAAGTGTAGGGCATGCACATCCAATAGGTGAAGTTCGAAACTGATGAAGAAGGTGTGGGAGATCATAGTGATCTGCCCATGTGCTGAAATTTTTTGCAGCTGAGGAGACTGCATGAATAGAGCCAACCATTGGAGTAGCTGGATGAAGTGATCAACATGATCAAAGAGCTGATGATTCAGTCAATAGAAACTGTCAGCAAGGAGAGGCTGAGCAGAAGGAAGGAAGTAGCAGCAGCAGTAGTAGTGTAGAAGTAGCAACAACAGGGAAATGGAGCAGATGAACAACTCCAGAGGATGATTTGGGATCCAGGAGGATTTCAACAACTAAGATGGGAAACTCATGAGAAGGAGCTCATGAATTTTACAGCTGAGGAGTATGATGCAAGAGCATCTCTCCACATTAGCCATCCAACAAGCTAGCCATGCCAGCGAATTCAAAATGTGTGTTGAAGAGAGGCGCAACCTCATTTAAAATTTGAATGAATGTAATTTAATTGCTTAGGCTGTTGAGACATAGAGTCGTGCCTTTGTGCAGGCATTAGGTAGGTAGGACTTAAATGTTTTGTAAGGATGAGATCTAGATCCGATGCTGGACTAGACAACCCATTCAATGTAATTGAATAGGGTAGGTAGATTGGAGGGAAGAGATCGAAGAGGCGCCTAGGGTAAAAAGAGATTTGGGATCTCATTTTGGAGGGGCTAGCATAGAGAAGAGAGAGTTGGTAGCATAGAAGAGAATCTGTGAGTAAAGAGATGAAGAGAGAAGAGCTGAGACCTTGTTACAGGCCAAGCTCAGGAACACCTTGTAAAAACAGGCATTTTCCATTTAATATAAATAGAAGCAGTTTTTCCTGCATGTATTTCTATGTTATGTTGATTTCCATGAGTGTTCTTTATATGATATGAATGTATGTTATGTTTATGCATTGGCATGAGTTATTTGGTTTCATGTCTGGAGGGCATGACAGAGTACTGCAGTCTCTGAATACCAGTGCACTGAAGCACTTCTGAATTCTGCAGGTTCAAACAAAGGTGTGTTGCAGCATAAGAACTAAAGTCAACAACTCAGGGAAGACCTCAAGGTTGCTGAACACCTTGGAGGTAAGGTTGTGGGAGAAAAAACAGTTGCAGACATAATCTCTTAGGAGTTCTGTGAAGCTCTTCCAAAGGGGCATTGAGCAGGTGCAAGGAGTGCACAAAAGACAAAATTGCTGGAGTTCTGTGAGAAGATACTCTACCAGTTGGGCATTGAGGCATTGTGCAGATGGGAACAGGGGGAAGAGAACTCTTTGAGTTCTGTATTTGGGAGGAAGAATCCACTGAGGGATCTTCACAAGGTTATTGAACACCCTGATAGACTCAACAAGAGGTTTCTTGAGTGAAGGATATCCAGGAGGGCGTCAAATTCTCCACCTGAGGGAGAAAGGAAAGAAGAACCAAGTTTCCTTGCAGGTTGAAGCTACAGGAAAGCTCAGGACATACAACATCTATGTGTACATATGTGATACCCTGCAGAGGCGAAAAAGTCATAGAATCCTTCAAATATTCGAAAGGGGCAAAGATCAGAAGGAGTTAGTTCTTTTATGCACACGGTGAACCCAGAGTCAAAGAGTTCGTAGAGGAAACCAGGAAAAGGTTGAGGCCTTTGGGAAATTGAAAATCTTTCCAAGCCAGAGGAGGAGACCACCAAAGCTCAAGAGGAGAAATATCGGTCATCGGGCAGCCGATAGATTCTGGACCATCGGATTTTCCATGTCCAAGAAGCATCAGAGCGAGCACACAAGAGGAAATTATATGCATCGTTAGATCTGATTAAAATACCTATCAGCCATTGGATCAGCAGGGAGTTGCGCATGGTTTAACCCTTAACACAGAGAAGTGGGTACAAAAGTCCCAACAGGATTGACACATCAGGATATTGGGAATCGGGATACCAGGGATCCCGTGGACAAGAAGTTTGTGATTTTTGGCATTGGAAAGTTTGAAATGTCGATGAGGTGAAGTGGAGTTGAAAATTCAAACTAACGCGTGTATCGGAGTTCGAGAAATCGGGATTCGGGAGTCGGGGAAACAAGTTGCTCGACATTGTGACTACTGAAATCGTGATAAGGAAAGTCCCGAAAAGGAGAGGGAAAAGTCAACATTGACTGGTTTTGGGTTTCGGAGATTCGAGAACCGAATGCCCAACCACTGACCTCGCGAAGTCATGAAATCCAATCTCCCATGTGAATTTTGAGGAGATCCTGTGGATATTGTTGTGGGTGCAGAATTACCGATAGGGAATTATAATAGCCTTAGAGTTATTTGAGCCAGGGGAAAGAAAATATCCTGCGTCGACATGGCCTTCTGACCTGCGGGTTGAGAGGTAGCGGGGCGTCGACATCAATCTGGTATCAGAGCCTGATTCTTGTCTATATATTTCAGGCGAGGGAGGCATAAGAGAAAAAGAGCACTCTAATAGACTACATCAATCCAGTATCAGAGTTGGACTTCACTTGTATATTTCAGGTGAAGTGAGGCAAAAGAAGACAGAGCATTGGAGACTCTGTAAGGGTTGTTTGCAGGTAGGCAACAATGAAGAAGACAGTCATGAGGACTGTAGGAAGAGGTTGGAAATGCTCGGGATGCAGAGTGACAACAATAGATTTTCCAAGAAGGAAAACAAGGATAGAAACATGGCTACTGAAGGCCATAGGTATGTTGAAAGGAAAAACCCAAAGTTGATGAGCACAACCAAAAGGGGGAAAGAACTTGCCGACATCAGGGAAAGAATAGAAGAGCTTGCATTGCAGATGCGACAGAATACCAAGTAGAGATGGGTATATGAATGTCCCATAAAGAAGCCGAAGATAAAATGGCCAGTCAAGGAGTTGATGGCTAGAAGACAGCGTAGGCTATTAAAAGGATGGTTGAGGCATGCTAAAAATCTCGACGGACATGAGGAAAGGGTTCATATATGTGAACTAGAGACTGGGAAAATTCTTGGGGAAAAGAATGAAATGGGATCAACTAAAGATCTCAAGAAATACAAGGAGGACAAAGAGGAAATTCTAGTTTGCTAGGTGGGAAACGAGTTGATATCGCTGCGATATCTCACAGACTGTCATGAGGATAGCCAAGGAATTTCACACTGCCAGTTGGGAAATGAAATGAGGTCGCTGTGGGATCTCGAAGACTGCCAGGAGGGTAGTGGAAGCATCTCAGATTGCTAGGTGGGTAGAGATAAGAATGTGAGAGTATCTGAAGGTCTCATGGACTCAAAGGTGAGTTCATCTCAGTAAGGAGTGCCGATGAAGATGGGATCGGTTGATATCATAGTCTTCCAGGAGGGAAGCAGGAAAATCCCATATTTCCAGGTGGGCAGGAATGAACAAATGAGACTATCTGAGAATCTCATTAACTCAGAAGTGAGTCGGAATAAGCCGGAGGAGTTGACAGAGCAGGTGAGCTCAAAGGTAGATTTAGATAAGCAGATGCAGCTGACAAAGGAGGAAGATATGAGAAATCTTCTGATTATTGGGGGAATTGAAATACCCATACCACTTAGCTCAGAGGAGGTAGAGATCTGTGTTGCAGATGAAGAAGCAACAACAGAAGGACAACTAGCTGAGACTGTTAAGGAAGAATAATTGGAGTAGATATCTGAAGCTACCCAAGTAGAGGGGTAGAATGAGAATTCTAAGGAGTGTCTCAATGATTTCATCCAGGAAGATGAGGAGGCTGCAGCACTGAAGCTGACAGCAGAATAAGCAGAAGAGGGAAATGAGCATTCTGAGGAATGGCTCAATATTGTCAACTAGGAGACTGAAAAGACTACAACCAGGGAGTTTGTAGAAGAGGAAGAATAAGAGGAAAACAAATTTTTCTTTGCTGATCTGTATGAACAAATTGAATCCTTGGAGAGAAGGTTGAAAGTGCAGGGCATGCACATCAAATAGGTGAAGTTGGAAACTGATGAAGAAGGTGTGGGAGATCACAGTGATCTGCCCATGTGCCGAAAATTTTTGCAGCTGAGGAGACTGCATGAATAGAGACAACCATTGGAGTAGCTGGATGAAGTGATCAACATGATCAGAGAGATGATGATCTGATCAGTAGAAACTATCAGCAAGGAGAGGCTGAGAAGAAGGAAGGAAGTAGCAACAACAACATTAGTGCAGAAGCAGCAACAATAGGGAAATGGAGCAGATGAACGATGATTTGGGATCCAGGAGGATTTCAACAGCTAAGATGGGAAGCTCATGAGCAGGAGCTCATGAATTTTGTAGCTAAGGAGTATGATGCAGGAGCATCTCTCCACATCATCCAGCCAGCCAGCCAACCACATCAGTGAATTCAAAACGTGTGTTGAAGAGAGGTGTAGCCTCATTTAAAATTTGAATGAATGTAATTTAGTTGCTTAGGCTATTGAGCCATAGAGCCGTTCCTTTGTGCAGGCATTAGGTAGGTAGGCCTTAAATGTTTTGTAAGGCTGAGATATAGATCTGATGCTGGACTAGACAACCCATTCAATGTAATTGAATAGAGTAGGTAGATTGGAGGGAAGAGCTCAAAGAAACCCCTTAGGTAAAAAGAGATTTGGGATCTCATTTTGGAGGGGCTAGCATAGAGAAGAGAGAGATGGGAGCATAGAAGAGAATCTGCGAGTAGAGAGAAGAAGAGAGAAGAGCTGAGACCTTGTTACATGCTGAGCTTAGGAACACCTTGTAAAAAAAGGCATTTGCCATTTAATATAAACAGAAGCAGTTTTTCTTGCATGTATTTCTGTGTTATGTGGATGTCTGTGAGTGTTCTTTATATGCTATGAATGTATTTTATGTTTATGCATTGGCATGAGTTATTTGGTTTCAAAATGAAAGGTCTTTGAGGTTTCATGTCTGGAGGGCATGACAGAGTACTGCGGTCTCTAAATACCTGTTCACTGAAGCACTTCTGAATTCTGTGGGTTTAGACAAAGGCATGCTGTGACACAAGAACTGAAGTCAGAAACTCAGGGAAGACCTCAAGTTTGTTGAACACCTTGGAGGCAAGGCTGTGGGAGAAAAAACAGTTGCATACAGAATCTCTGAGGAGTTCTGTGAAGCTCTACTAGAGGGGCATTGACCAGGTGCAAGGAGTGCACAGAAGATAGAATTGTTGGAGTTCTGTGAGAAGACACTCTACCAGGTGGGCATTGAGGCATTGTGCAAATGGGCATAGGGGGAAGAGAACTTTGTGAGTTCTGTATTTAGGAGGAAGAATCCACTGAGGGATCTTCACAGGGTTGCTAAACACCCTGATAGACTCAGCAAGAGGTTGCTTGAGTGAAGGATAGCTAGGAGGGCATCAAATTCTCCACTAGAGGGAGAAAGGAAAGAAGAACCGAGTTTGCTTGGAGGTCGAAGCTATAGGAAAGCTCAGGACATACAACATCTTTGTGTGCATATGTGATACCCTACAAAGGTGCAAAAGTCATAGAATCCTTCAAGGATTCGAAAGGGGCAAAGCTCAGGAGGAGTTAGTGCTTTTATGCACACGGTGAACCCAGAGTCAAAGAGTTTGTAGAGGAAACCAGGAAAAGGTTTAGGCCTTTGGGAACTTGAAAATCCTTCCAAGCCAAAGGAGGAGAGCACCAAATCTCGGGAGGAGCAATATCGGTTGTCGGGTCAGCCGATGGATTCTGGACCATCGGATTATCCATGTCTAAGAAGCATCAGAGTGAGCGCACAAGAGGAAACGATCTGCACCATTAGATCTGATTAAAATACCCATCATCCATTGGACCGGCAAGGAGTTGCGCATGGTTTAACCCTTAATGTAGAGAAGTGGGTACAAAAGTCTCGAAAGGATTGACACATCGGGATATTGGGGATCCCGTGGAATAGAAATCCGTGCTTTTTGGCATTGGAAAGTCCGAAATGTCGATGAAGTGAAGTGGAGTTGAATAGCCAAACTCACACGTGTATTGGAGTTCAACAAATCAGGATTCGGGAGTCGGGGAAACAAGTTGCTCGACATCGTAACCGTCGAAATTGTGATAAGGAAAGTCCCAAAAAGGAGAGGAAAAAGTCAGCATTGATTGGTTTCGGGTTTCGTGGATTCAAGAACCGAATGCCTGACCACTGAACTCGTGAAGTCACAAAATCTGATCTCCCAAGTGCATTCTGAGGAAATCCCATGGAGATTGTTGTGGGTGCAGAATTCCCGATAGGGAATTAGAAGAGCCTTAGATTTCTTCAGGCCAGGGGAAAGAAAAGATCCTGCGTCGACATGGCCTTCTGACATGTGGGTTGAGAGGTAGCGGGGCATCGACATCAATCTGGTATCAGAGCCTAATTCTTGTCTGTATATTTCAGGCGAGGGAGGCATAAGAGAAAAATAGCACTTTGATAGACTGCATCAATCCAGTATCAGAGCTGGACTTCACTTGTATATTTCAGGTGAAGCAAGGCAAAAGAAGACAGAGCGTTGGAGACTGTTTAAGGGTTGTTTGCAGGTAGGCAACAATGAAGAAGACAGTCAGGAGGACTATAGGAAGAGGCTAGAAATGCTCGGGATGCAAAGTGACAACAATAGATTTTCCAGGAAGGTAAAAAAAGATAGCGACATGGCTACTGAAGGCCATAAGTATGCTGAAAGGAAAAACCCAGAGCTGATGAGAAAAACCGAAAGGGGGAAAGAACTTGCCAACATCAGGGCAAGAATGGAATAGCTTGCATTGCGGATGCGACATAATACCAAGCAGAGATGGGTGTATGAATGACCCATGAAGAAGCCGAAGATAAAATGGCTAGTCAAGGAGTTGATGGCTGGAAGACAGCATAGGCTGTTAAAAGGATGGTTGAGGCATGCTAAAAATCTCGACGGACATGAGGAAAGGGTTCAGATATGTGAACCAGAGACTGGGAAATTTCTTGGGGAAGAGAATGAAATGGGATCAACTAAAGATCTCAAGAAATACAAGGAGGAAAGAGAGGAAATTCTAGTTTGCTAGGTGGGCAACGAGTTGAGATCGCTGCGAGATCTCACAGACTGTCATGAGGATAGCCAAGGAATTTCACACTGCCAGTTGGGCAATGAAATGAGGTCGCTGTAGGATCTCGAAGACTTCCAGGAGGGTAGTGGAAGCATCTCAGATTGCTAGGTGGGTAGAGATAAGAATGCGAGACTATCTAAAGGTCTCATGGGCTCGAAGTTGAGTTCATCTTAGTAAGGAGTGCTGATGAAGATGGGATCGGTTGATATCATAGTCTGCCAGGAGGGAAGCAGGAAAATCCCATATTTCCAGGTGGGAAGGAATGAACAAATGAGACTACTTGAGAATCTCATGAACTCAGAAGTGAGTCAGAATCAGTCGGAGGAGCTGACAGAGCAGGTGAGCTCAAAGGTAGATTTAGATAAGAAGATGTAGCTAAAAAAGGAGGAAGATATGAGAAATCTTCTGATTATTGGGGGAATTGAAATACCCCTACCACTTATCTCAGAGGAGGTAGAGATTTGTGTTGTAGATGAAGCAGCAACAACAGAAGGACAACTAGCTGAGACTGTTAAGGAAGAAGAATTGGAGTAGATATCTGAAGCTACCCAAGTAGAAGGGTAGAATGAGAATTCTGAGGAGTGTCTCAATGATTTCATCCAGGAAGATGAGGAGGCTGCAGCACTGAAGTTGACAGCAGAATAAGCAGAAGAGAAAAATGAGCATTCTGAGGAATGGCTCAATATTTTCAACCAGGAGACTGAAAAGACTACAACCAGGGAGTTTGCAGAAGAAGAAGAAGAAGAGGGAGACAACTTTTGCTTTGCTGATTCGTATGACCAAATATGATCCTTGGAGAGAAGGTTGAAAGTGCAGGGCATGCACATCAAATAGGTGAAGTTGGAAACTGATCAAGAAGGTGTGGGAGATCACAGTGATTTGCCCATGTGCCGAAAATTTTTGCAGCTGAGGAGACTGCATGAACAGAGCCAACCATTGGAGCAGCTAGATGAAGTGATCGACATGATCAGAGGGATGATGATCCAATCAACAAAAACTATCAGCAAGGAGAGGCTGAGCAGAAGGAAGGAAGTAGCAGCAACAACATTAGTGTAGAAGCAACAGCAACAGGGAAATGGAGAAGATGAATGATGATTTGGGATCCAGGAGGATTTCAACAGTTAAGATGGGAAGCTCATGAGCAGGAGCTCATGAATTTTGTAGCTGAGGAGTATGATGCAGGAGCATCTCTCCACATCATCCAGCCAGCCAACCAGCCACATCAGTGAATATCTCCCTCCCTCTTTCTATTTATATATCTCCCCATATGCTCTCTCTCTCTCCCCCCTCCCTCTGCCCTCTCTCTCTCTC
>JZKD02S1673355.1:813001-827616 GCA_000966675.3 Picea glauca
CTCCATCCATCCCCCCCCTTCACCCTCTCCCTCTCTTCCTCCCTCTCCCTTCCTCTGTCTCCCTCTCCTTCCCTCCATATCTCTCTCCCTTCCTCTATTCCTCCCTCTCCTCCTCTCCCCTTTCATCCCTCTCTCTCCCCCCCTCTCTCTCTCTCTACAAATATGTGGTTTCAACCATAAATCAAAAGAAAATCACAAGAAATGAGACATAGAACCACATAGAAGACATTTCACTAGATAACACATTACATAGAGAATACTTATGTTTGCAGAGAGAGTGCACGACACTAGAAAACACATTATAATTTTTTTTATAGATCATATGGTTTACTTACCCATGCTTGTGGAGAACCCTACCAACATACTTTTGCCTCCATTATTCACTAGTGATAAGCACTACCGGAATCATTGGTGCAGAGGAAAAAATAAAAGTGAGAACAAAGAGGTGGATACAAGGATCGAAATGACACCTCGAGCCCCTTGTTATTGGGTAAGAGCAACTGGTATGCCACCCCACACCAATTCCATGTGATTTCGACTAAAGTGGAAAGCTCGCATTGGGAGGTTTCCTATAATGTCATATCGCAAGGTAATGGGTAGGTCTATCACCTTTAATGGACCTGCGATAACTTAATTTTCTATAGGCTATAATGACCTAGGTTCATACATGACTTGGCATCCACCTCAATATGATTCTCGAACCTCTTTAATGTTGTATCGTATGTGTATAACCCTAGATCCAGTGGACAAAGTTAACATTTGTGTAGGGTTATAACTTAGTGAAAAATGTGTGCATCGGATAGATTTTTTAAAATATAGTTCATTACACTATGGTAGTGTGGTATTATTATGTGTATGTTATAACCCTAGTGCATAGATTCTGGATGATGATAGTTATGTATCCTAGTTTAACATTATGTCCACTTGTGTTTTAACCTTGTTTGTAAGGGTTACATCATTTACAAGTTTTTTGTTATAACATATTTGTTACACTAATATAGTGTGGATACCATGGGTATGTTGTAACCCTAGTACTTATGTTATGGACGTTGACAATCATAGTTACAAATTTAACACTTTAAATGTATAACTCTAATATATTATTACAAAAATATTATTTTTGTATACTCACATTCAAAAGAATATTATTACAATGAGTCTCTAAATTCCTTTTTAAAATAAAGAAAATAAAAAACCCTAACTCGAGAAGATGAAAAACAAACAGTTTTTTGGACCCCGTTTTGGGTTGTTTGGTGTATCAACTTCCCTGGGGTGTAACTTTGGCATACGATCTTCATTTGGGGAGCACAGTATATCATTGGAAATGTATCATTGAGGATACTCATTTTGAGGGCTCAATAAATCCATCAGCTATTATTGAGGTGCTCGATCTCAAAAAAAATTCATTTAGGCCCTAAAAATGGCCCCAAAAGTTGAGGAAATGAAAAACTACTAAAAATAGTAAGTTGCCAGAAGACTATTTTGAGCAAATTGGAATAGGTGGGTCGCCATCCATATCCATTGGATTAGGAGAGTATAGTTTTGTTTTTGGTGACTCAAGATCTCTCCCAAGGAGGAAGCGGGGATTCATAAATCCCCATACTTTTCCAAGGTGTTACTAATTAAAACATTAATCCTATTGGTAGTTATTTCTTGTGTCATATTTCATGTTTTCATTTTAGTATAAATGTTCTTAGTTTGGTTTTATTTTCTTGTTATTTTTTTTTCTATTTTCTCTTTGGTTGATCCACTAACCAACTAATTAACTTTTGTGTTGTCTTTTTGTCCTAGCTAGATAGTTAAGTGCCTTTTTTTATTATCACCCAAGTGGAAAAACAAGCACAATAGATTGGTGACCATACTATGGATTTGGATCAAATTCCTCCTTGTTTAGGCCCTTATAGATTTGTTTCTCATCAATTTGGGTTTGCATGGGTCAAAACTAGTCCAAAGAACTCATTTCAAAGAGAACCACATTTCAAATTTTCATTCCCACCACTTCACTGTGTTTTCATGAGTTTGAGAAAAACAGACATGCAAAACACATTGTGCACAACTGTAATAAATAGAGGCTATACTTAGACCTCCTCGGTGACATGCACTAAAAAAAATGATCAAGAGCAACCTACACTGAAACTAGCGATCCATATTATTTTTGGCACGAAATGAGAGCAGAGATATAGTAAGGAAATGTAAAGAAATATCTCAAATAGCCAATAATATAATAGAAATATATCAGATATGCAACCATAAACACAGAGATACAACAATACATAATTTCTATTAATGAGTCAAATCTATAAAACTGTAGAAATATATAGTGAAAGACTCGTTAGAATGGTGGCATCTTATCTCCAAGAAGAGATGTGATGGATAATCACATTCACAATAATATTATTACAATGAGGCTCTAAAGGTATTTTTAACATAAATAAAATCCAAAATCGTAACCCTCGAAGATTAAAAAACAACATTTTTGGGGACCCTGTTTTGGGTTGTTTGGTGTATCAACTTCCCTGGGGCGTAACTTTGGCTTACAATTACCATTTTGGGCACAAAATATCTCATTAGAAAGGTATCATCGAGTTGGGGCTCAATAAATCTGTCAACTACTTTCTAGGTGATCAATCCAAACAAAAATTCATTTAGGCCCTCAAAATGGCCTCGAAAGTTGAGGAACTGAAAAACTCTTAAAAATAGTAAGTTGCCAGAAGATTGTTTTGATCCAATTGGAATAGGTGGCTGGCCACCGATATCCACTAGGATCAGGAGAGTTGAGATATTCTTTGGGAAATTCAAGATCCCTCCCAAGGAGGAAGAGGGTATTCATAAATGCCTACACTTCTCCGAGGTGTTAGTAATTAAAAGATCAATTCTATTAGTATCTGTTTCTCGTGTCATATTTCATGTTTCCATTTGAGTATAAACGTGCTTAGTTTAGTTTTATTTTCTTGTTATTTTTTTTCTATTTTATATTTGATTGATCCACTAATCAAGTAACCAAATTTTGTGTTGTCTTTTTGTCCTAACTATATAGTTAAGTGCCTTGTTTTTTCTCGCCCAAGTGGAAAAACAAGCACAATATATTGGCAAGCATACCATGGATTTGGATCACATTCCTCACCAATTAGGCCCTTATAGATTTGTTTCTCGTCAGTTTCTGACTGAAAGGGTCAAAATTGGTCCAAAGAACTCATTTCAAAGAGAACTTCATTTTAAATTTTCATTCTCACAAATTCCTATGTTTGCACATGTTTGAGAAAAATAGATGTACAAATCACTCGCTAGAATGTTGGCATCTTATCTCTGAGAAGAGACGTGATGGATACTCATATTTGCAAGAATATTATTACAATGAAGCTCTAAATAAATTTTTAACATAAATAAAATCCAAAACGCTCACACCGAAAGATGAAAAACCAACAATTTTATGAACCTCCTTTTGGGTAGTTTGGTGTATCAACTTCCCCGAGGTGTAACTTTGGCATAGAATCTCCGTTTGGGGTGCCAAATAGCTCGTTCAAAAGGAATCTTCGAGAAGATTCATTTCTGGGGCTCAATATATCTATTGGATATTTTTGAGGTTCTCAATCCCAACATAAATTCATTTAGTCCCTCGAAATGGCCCTGAAAGTTTAGGAACTGAAAAATTTCTAAATAGTAAGTTTTCAGAAGATTATTTTGAGAGACCTGGATTAGGTGGGTGGCCACCAATATCCACGTGGATTGAGAGAGTAGAGGTCTATTTTTGGGGACTCAGTATCCCTCCCAAGGAGGAATAGGGTATTCATAAATCCCATACTTCTTCGAGGTGTTACTAATTAAAAGATCAATCCTATTGGTAGCTAATTCTTGTGTCATATTTCATTATTCCATTTGAGTATAAACATGCTTAGTTTATTTTTATTTTCTTGTTATTTTTTTTCTATATTCTCTTTGGTTGATCCACTAATAAAATAACCAACTTTTGTGTTTTCTTTTTTTCCTAACTATTAGTTAAGTTCCTTGTTGTTTCTCACCCAAGTGGAAAAGCAAGCACAATAGATTGGCGACCATAAATTTAAGTTTTTTCTTTTTTCAATCATCAGCTAAATCGAGAGTAGGAGGTGATTTTTGATATCATTGAGTATTCTCTTCTTCTCGCACCTTGGAGTGATATGGTGTAATCATAAAATGGTATTTTAAGAAACTCCATATCCCTTTAATCAATAAAACAATTAGGAGAGGCCAATACTTCTTAGTTTTATTTTTAGCAAACTAAAACACAATATTGAATACGTAACAGGCCCATACATGCCCACAATATTGTAACATTAGGATAGTGATATAGTTTAAACATATACAAGTACATACCCCTAGCAGTAACATAACTACACGATAGCACCGACAAGAAATGATGAACTCAAAAATTTTGAAGTGATCAAAATTGCAATCTAGAGGTCTATGGAGATGTGTTAGGTTAAGGTGCACTAGGAAAACCAAGAGTTAGTCCCAATTCTTCACATAAAATTTAAATTCAAATTGAATTGCAACTGGTGTTGGCACTGAAACTAGAGCTGCAACTAGCATTGTAACTAGTGTTGCAACTGACACAAAACAATTGGCACAAACCAGGTGTCACAGAGGAATTGACATGAAGGAACTGACATGAATGAACTCACACTAAGGAACTAGCATGAAGGAACTAGAACTATAACTGTAATTGTGCTAAAATGATCTTAATAGAGAGATACAGATCTACCTTCCAGTGGTTAGACTATTCTGAATATGGCGTGGGCCCATAAAATTTTAGAATATTGTGCTTTCTTAACCATAGAAAATATCACAATATTGTCGCCCAACAATAGGCACACAACCACCCTCAAGCACCATAACCTTTGACAGATATAATGAGTTTTGAAGAAGTACTAGAACCAAAGGATAAAAAAGAGAAAGAGAGCACACCTTTCTCCAAAGGTATTTCATCAAGTAGAAAGACCCAAACTACAAACTGAGACCAATACCTAGCTGCAGTCATTGCAACAACACTCTTCCTCTATACTTGCACACCACTTTCTTGAGTGTGAGTGTGTTTCCAAATGATCTCAAGAGCCTTCTATTTGTACTAATCAGGCCATGTGAATAAGTGTCTCTTCAAGTAGGGTTGACCTGTCAAATTGTGCATATAATACTTCAATATTACTTACTCTTCTAAGACAATTTCTCTTCGAGGTTTTTCAAACATATTTTTAGGGTTTCTCTTGCTTCCGAAATATTCTATTCTAATCAAAGGTTTATCCATGGAGCTTAATACCTCCCATAGGTACCAAAAGATAAACACATATCCCCCTCTCTCTCTCTCTATCCATCTATCTCTCCACCCCTCCCTCTCCCTCTCTCTGTCCCTCTCATTCCCACCCTSTCTCTTCTCTCAAACTCCCACCCCTCTCTACCTTCCTCTCCCTTTCCCTCTCCCTCTCTCTTTTATTTGAATATMTCTCCCCCTAATATTTCTCTCTCTCTCYCCTCCTCCCTATATCTCTCCCTCTCTATTCTCTCCCTCACTCCCTTCCCCCCCCATCTCTCCTCTCTTTCCCTCTCACTATCCCTTTCCCTCTCCCTCTCTCCCCCCCACCCTCTCTCTCTTTGTATTGAACATGCTCTTCCTCTCTCTCTCTCTCTCCAACTCCCCTCTTTCCCCCTCTTTCCCCCTCTCTCATCTCCCTCCCTCTCTCCATCTGTCACTCTCTCTCTCCCTCCCTTCCTCTCTTTCTCTCTCTCTCTATCTCTTTACCTCTCTCCATCCATATTCTCCCCTCTCCTTCCCTCCCTCTCTCTCCCTATTTCATTACCTCCATCCCTCTCTCTCTCTTATCTAAAAATCCCCCCCACCATAAAATAAAAAATAAAAAACACTACAAAATCATACATAGAGTCACACAAACAATCACACCATAAAATAAAAAATAAAAATAGATTCACACCACAAAATAAAAACTAATTTTTTTTTTGTGAAGAGTAAAAATGCATGGCCATGTTTTAACAAAAGACAAATACAATATCAAAAAATAGGCAGAGAAATGAATTCTGAAAATGGATTAAAAAAACAGATTTGCAAAGACTAAAAACTGATAAATTGTGAAGCAAGAAATGCAGAGAGAAATAATAGAACATAAAAACAATATATTAGAATGTAAGAAGAAAAGTATAGAATGAGTACATGAAGAAGATTCATGAAGAAGTACTATGCAAAGGGAAATAGCTGAGCTAAATAGGCTCAAGCAAATCAAGAAAAGAAAAGTATAGTTGGCCAGGACAGCTAGCAGTGTACAGTCAACCTGTTGAGGTTACATTATATTTAACACTCCCTCTTAAACTCAACAGTTACAAACATCAGCACTGATTATGCCTAAGTGTTGTCTTTGAAAATCAAAAACAGATTATCCTAGTGGCTTTGTAAAGATATCCGTGAGCTGATCTCGAGAACCACAAAATCATAGTGCAATTTCACCATTATTGACTAGCTCATGGATGAAGTGAAAGCGAGTGTCAATGTGTTTGATTTTCTTGTGAAACACATGATTTTTGGATAGAGAAATTGCTGAAGTATTGTCACAGAAAATAGGAGTTGGATCCTTTTCTGTATGTGACATATCTTTCAATATTCTTCTTATCCACACAGCTTGACAAGAAGCTGAGGTAGCAGTGACATACTCTACCTTTGCAGAAGATATTAATACAATTGGCTACTTCTTTGATGCCCATGAGATCAGGTTCATGCCCAGCTGAAAAACATGCCCAAATGTGCTTTTCTTGTCATCCAGGTTACCTGCAAAATCACTGTCTATGTAACCAAAAAGTTGATTACTATTAGATTTAGTGTACCATAAGCCAAAATTGAGAGTTCTTGCAACATATCTCATAATTCGTTTCGCCATTTTCTAGTGAGAATCTTTGGGGGATTCCATGAATCTAGAAACAAGGCTAGCTGCATACATAATGTCAGGCCTAGATGTTGTAAGATACAACAAACTGCCTACTAAACTTTTGTACAAGGTAGGGTCCACTGTAGGGCCTTCATCTTTCTTGCTCAATTTTGTGCCTAGGGGTATAGGGGTTTCTGCTGGATTGCATTCTTCCATGTGAAATATTTTGATGATGTTTGCTCCATACTTTTTCTGATAGACAAAAATGTCTTTGGTTGATTGATCAACCTCAATCCCTAAAAAATATTTCATTATGCCAAGATCTGTCATCTCAAATTCAGATTGCATGGCATGTTTAAAATTTGTTAACTCAAGATTTCTAGTATAGATCATGTCATCAACATATAAACATACAATCAAAATTTTACCATGCTCATCTGTTTTGGTGTAGAGAGTTGGCTCATTTTGGCTTCTGTTGAAACCACTTTTGATCAGGTAAGTGTCAATTCTGCTGTACCAAGCTCTTGGAGCTTTGTTTAATCCATACAAGGATTTCTTCAACCGATATACTTGGGATGGTTGTTATTGGACTTCAAATCCCGATGGTTGATCGACATACACCTCTTCTTCTAAAAGACCATTCAGGAATGCTGACTTGACATCCATCTGGTATACTTGCCATTTGTGTTGGGCTGTTATGGCCAATAGAGTCCTTACAGTGTCTAGTCTTTCTACTGGAGCAAATGTTTCACCATAGTCAGTACCTGGTTGTTGTGAAAATCCTTTGGCAATAAGTCTTGCATTGTGCTTTTCAATCTACCCTTTTTCATTGAGTTTAGTCTTCTAAACCCACTTGACACCAATACTCTTCTTGTGAGTTGGAAAATCAACAAGATCCCATGTCTTGTTCTTCTCAATGGAGTCAATTTCTTGGTTCATGACTTGAACCCAATGTGGCTCCTTAGCTACTTCCTTAAAAGATGTAGGTTGACATGACATTAGTGTAAAAAGATTGTGTTGTTTAAAGTCATCCAACTGCTGATGGATTTCTCTCAAACTTCGAGTTCTCTGATTTTGTGGTTCAAAGAATGATTCTTTGCTGGAAGTTGAGTTATCCTGAGAGTTTCCAGGTTGTCTTTGTACTTGAAATATTGGAAGAATAGTTTGAGGTACTTGCTGTCCTGAATTTTCTGTGTTTTCAGAACTTGGCAGTAATGGATTTTGACTGCCCATTTGCTGATTTTCTGAATCATTCTAGAATTGATTTTCTAGAAAATTTACATATCTCCTGAGAATTAGTTTTTTGGTGATTGGATTGTAAATCCTATAAGCTTTAGATGTTTCACTATATCCAGTGAAGATACATTTCTCACTTCTATCATCCAATTTCTTCCTTAATTCAGAAGGTATGTGAGCGTATGCTATGCATTCAAATGTCCTTAGATGCACAACATTGAGCTTTGTCCCACTCCATGCTTCTTGGGGAACTTTCATCTTTAGACTTGTGGTTGGAGATCTATTCAAGAGATAAACTGAGCATGCTACTGCTTCAGCCAAAAAAATATTTGACAAACTTTTCTCTTTGAGAAGTGTTGTTGCCATATTCATTATTGTCTGATTTTTTCTTTCAGCCACTCCATTCTATTGTGGAGTATGCTTGGCTGTTGTTTACATGATAATGCCTTGTGATTTGCAGAAATTTGCAAATTCTTTGGAGTTGTATTCTCCTCCTCCATCTGACCTGAGTGATTTGTATATTTTCCACTCTGTTTTTCAGCTTCTACCTTGAATTCTTTGAATTTTGCAAAAGTTTCAGACTTGTGTCTGAGAAAATAGATCCATATTTTTCTGCTAAAATCATCAATAAACGTTAGAAAATAAAAGTTTCCACTTATGGACTCTGTTTTCATTGGTCCACATAGGTCAGTGTGAAAAATTTTAAGATGTTGTTTGGCTTGATTGGAAGACTATGGAAAACTAGTTCTCTCATGTTTTCCAAGTATGCAAGACTCACATGGGGGAATTTTCTCTTTAAAGATAGGAAGACCTTTTACCATGGAGTGCTTCTGAAGAAGACTTAGACTCTAAAATGGTAGATGTCCAAATCTTGTATGCCAAACCATTGTTTCATTCAGGGTAGATGCACTCTGTGCATATGGTTGAATCAGATTTGCAGTTTTGAGTGTAAGGGGAAACATCCTATTCTGAGTCATGTGGATTTCAGAAATCAATTTTCTGCTGGGGGTTTTGTCATATATCTTGCAATATTCTCCCTCAAAAAGTACCTTATAGCCATGTTCAATGAGTTGTCCTACACTTAGCAAATTATGTTTTAGATCTGGAACATGATAGACATTGTTTATGTCTTTCTTTACATTCTGTTTAGTAAGAATAGGAACAATTCCTTTTCCTTGAACTTTAAGTAACGAATCATTTCCAAGTGTAATATTAGATGAGAGTGAAGAATCAATGCATGAAAGTAAATCTTTGTTACCCGTAATGTGATTGTTGCATCCACTGTCCAGCAACCGGAGATCTTTAGGTTGTTCATCAGACTTGTGGCATGAGAGAAACATACCTCCTAAGGTCTCTCTTGTATGATTTGACACATGTGCTCTTCCTGAGAGCTGATATGCTTGCTTCTTCCTACATTCAGATTCATAATGCCCATACTTTTTTCAGTAATAGCATTGTATGCTTGATTTCTCATTTGATCTTCTCCCTCTGCCTCTTTGAGGCTGCAAATTCTGATTTTGGTGTTGTTGTCTTTGACCTTGGAAATTTTGATTCGGATACTATTGTCTGTTACCTCTACTGGAGTGAGGGTTATTTGGACTACTCCTTCGTCCTTGGTGACCTTTGCTATTCCCTATGCCTCTCCCTCTACTGAAGGAGAATTGTGTTTTGAAAGCATTGGATATTGAATCATCTATGAGATGCAGTCTTGTCTCATGTGTCACCAGAGAACCAATTAGTTCATCTGTTGAAAAACGTGACAGATCCTTGGATTCAAGGACTGTTGTTACAACCATTTCAAATTTCTTTAGTAAACTTCTGAGGACTTTCTCAACAATGCATTGATCAGGGATGGTTCACCAGTCAATCTGATCTGGTTCATAATTCTCATGACTCTAGTCATAAATTGATTCACATTTTCAAACTCTGTCATTCTTAAAGTCTCGAATTGTGCCCTCAAGGTCTGCAGTTTAACTTTTTTGACCCTGTCATTTCTTTGATAGGAATATTTAAGGATGTCCCAGGCCTACTTTGAAGTACCAGCACCTGTGATTTTTGAAAAAATCGAGTCATCCACAGAATTTTGAATCCAAAATTTAGCTTTATTTTCTCTGTTTCTTTGAGTTGCGTGAGCAATTTTCTACTGATTAGTCATGGTGGATAGGTCTTCTGGATCTGGTTCCACATATCCATGATCCACTGGATCCCAGCACTCTTGTGCTTGGAAGAAAGATCTCATCCGAAGAGACCATAACTCATAGATCTTTCCAAGAAGAATTAGACCTTGAGTTGGTCCTAAATTGCTAGACGATGCCATATTTTTAAAAGAAATTGAACCAAATAGAAAGAAAATTTCATATTTACTTGCTCCCACGCGTAAAACTAGGTCTTCTTCTTTCTTGCAGTGATTTCGAAACTCCGTTAGACGAGACCTTTGAACTCTCCAACTTCCAATTGCCGAAATGCCGAAGAGAGTTTATTTGCCTTGAATTGGCCCTTAGTCTCTGATCAATGTGACCACGTGCCTTGATGTTAAAGAGCTATGGGATTTTCCGATTCTTTGTCTTTCAATTTGCCGAAATGTGAAATATGCTGGAAATGCCCTTCTTGAAAGCCTTTTTGGGATTTTGCGTTTCGGGACTTCGTGATGCAAAGTGGCCCGGTCCTTTATCTGTAGGATCCCCGATATGTCGAAACACCGATCAATGGTCTAGATCTTCATGTGATTTGATGGTATAGATCCCTTTGGGATTTCACGATTCGTTATTTCGCAAGTTTAGAACTCTTGTCCAAGAGTTTTTGAAACTGCGAACTCCAAAATGCCGATTTGCTGAAATAACGTTAACTTCAGTTAGCCCCTTGGGCTTTACCACTGGTCCACATGACCTTTCCTGATATGACCGCAGTCCCTTTCGAGGCTTCCCAACTCAAACGTGTGACCTCTTGGTCTCTCGACTCCCGAAAAGATGATTCCCAAAATGCCGATGGCCTTCCCTTGTGGGACTTTCCCCAAGGGCCTAGATTGTTTCCACACGTCCCCTCAAGATGGACGGTCCTCGTCGTTTCACGATTTCGTGACTTGCGACTCCAAATCCTCTATCAACTTGAAACCTCAGTAGCCGAAATACCGACGATTTCCTCGATCTACGCCATGTGTCCCAAGCGAATGGACGGATGTGATCTTTTTAGGATTTCAGGACTTTCGTCGTGGAGTATCGGGACCTTCGTCAACAAGACCTCCAATATCCCAAACTTCAAAATGCCGAAAAGTTGATGGAACTTGTATCTACTGCCACCTTTCCTCTGAGATGGACGACTCACAATCCTCTCGGGATTTCGCGATACATGATGTCGGGATTTTGTGATGTCGAGGTTTGGGAGAGCAGTCTCCTTCGCTCATCCAACTCCCAATCCCTGATTTTGTGATCAGATCAGATCGGCGACTCACGATCTATCTCGATCCAATGGTCCAGAATAACTCGTGATTTCGCAATTCACAAATTCTCATGGAAGTCTTCTGACATTTACACCTTGCAAATCAGTGAAATGCTGAGATCTCGCCATGTGTCTCTTGACGGACGGTCTAGATGATTTTGGGATTTTGCGACTTCACAAGTCAAAATTTCTCTTGTGTGCTCCAGAGGACTAAACCTCATGCACTTTCTCACTGATCCAACGACTGTCGATCCTTTGTGCAAGATTTAACGGCTGAAACTCTTTGGCCTTTTCTGCACTCTCGTTGTCCCTTATGAACTAGATTTATGCCTTAGATCTTCTCAGAGGATGGATCTTATTGATGCGACAATTTTTCTTTGCTCCTTAGACGCGATCTTTGCTGCATTTGAAAGAATTTTCTCCTGCGGAAGAAAAATTCATGATTCTTTCAAAGATTTGAAAGAATTACACGAATTCTTTGAAGTGTTCTGTTCTCTGCAAAGAATTGATGAATTTGAACAAATATTCTTGAAATCTTCAACGTTTCTGCCTTCTGTAGGTTTTCTTCGTGAATCTTTGATGAATCCTAAAATTTTCACGATTCTTTAATATTTCTTCCTTCTCGTGTTTTTGCTCCTCGAACTTTCGAGCATAGTATGCTCTGCTACCTCAGCCTTTTGAGCATACAACTCTCTGCTTCCTTGTGTGAGCTTCTTACGCTGATCTTTTGAGCGTATGACGAACAACTCTCCAATCCTTGTGAAAAACCAATCCTTGTGAAAAATTCTGTGTCGCGTGCTGTCAAGATCCGTGTAAGCTCTACGCTGTTTGAGGTTCATGTTGCTCTCCATCCTGTGTGAAGAGGCTTACTACTGCATCTTTGATACCATGATAAATTGTGAAGCAAGAAATGCAGAGAGAAAGAATAGAAGAAAAAAATAGTATATTAGAATGTAAGAAGAAAAGTACAAAACAAGTACATGAAGAAGATTCATGAATAAGTACTATGCAAAGGGAAATAGCTGAGCTAAATAGGCTCAAGAAAATCAAGAAAATAAAAGTACAGCTAGCCAGGATAGTTGGCATGTACAGTCAGCCTGTTGAGATTACATTATATTTAACAAAAACTCATGCCATGCTTTAACAAAAGCCAAATACAATATAAAAAATTATCCAGAAAAATGAATTCTGAAAATGGATTTGACCCAAAACATGAATAATGAGCATCGATTTATGCTCGAATAAAACATAGTGATTCCCTGAATAAAATATAATCAAATGATATTTTTTTCAAACACCTACAACTCCTCACTCTTTTTATATTCTCACTTTCTCTTCCCCGTTTTTTGCTTTTTTTTTCATGTTGTATCCAACGATATCATTTTTTTTTTCTTCAACGGCTACATCTACAAACATCTATCTTGTATTATCTTCTTCATATTATGTTTGAATTTCCATAAAAAAGTTTGTGAGGCACATTAAGCGGCAATAAAAACGTTGTAGGGAGGCGTGGTAATAAAAGAGTTGTAGGAAGGCACAATCATTAAAAAAGCTGCGGTCATAAATAATGGGAGGCATATTAATTCAGTTAAAAAAAGGTACTGTAATAAATAGAAAACTCGTTTTAATAATCATAAAATTGTTAATAATTACAAAATTGTTAAATGATGATTAGTTATGGGAGGAAAATAATTATAAAATTGTTAATAATTACAGAATTGTTAAACTATGATTAGTGATGGGACTAATTTTCGTATGGTTTAATAGTTTTATTTTTTTTTTAAATTTAAATTGTGATTTAGTAATTTTAATTTTATGAAAAAATTAATTTCTGATTTAGAATTTGGGATATAAATATATTATATAAACAAGTTTGGGTTTGGATTTAATTTATTGGGATATAAAGTTATTATATATGGTTTACTAGTTTTTTAAAGTTTAAATTGAGATTTAGTCATTTTAATTTTGTGAAAATTTTAAGTTATGATTTAGTAGTTGGGATATAAAGATATTATATAAATATTTTGTTGGTTTGGATTTATATTTTTGGGATATAACACTATCATATAAATACGAAGTAGTTTAAAAGAAGTTCTAAGTTTTTACTTTTTTTCTGGACTAAGAGTTTTGTCCAAATTCTTCTTAGAAATTTTGAAAATTGTAGATTTTAGTGGTTGATTCCAGGTGCCCTGGAGATTTTAGAGGGTACTGAATAAGATTTGAGCAATGTAAAGTTGTGATTTGGCCAACAATTGAGTTGTCCAAGTCTAATTAGAAAGCAACTAGGTTGTTTTTTAGCCATTGAATTTATTTGAACATGAAAATACTATTCGTCTTATAATCAATGAACTTAGAGAGGAGCAAGTGTGAGGTGATAAAAGATAGTTAGATAGTAACCTACAAAATTTTAAACTAATAAGTTGGAAGTACTCTAAGCTATCTATGTTGTGACTCTTTTTTCATGATATTATCCATTTAATTTTGTCCCGCCAAAAATTGTTGGATCTGCAGATTTGTGGAGCAAGATCAATCCATTTGTGCATTCAAAAATGCAATTTAAACAACAAAAAATTGTGATTTCATCAAGATTTATATTTTCACATTCCAAGTGTTCCAAGGACAACAAGATGAATCCATTTGTACATTCATAAATGCAATTTTAACAACAAAAAATTGAGATTTCATCCAAATTTATCTTTCTAACATTCGAAGTGCTCTAAGAGAAACAAGATGAACCCATTTAGGCATTCATAAATCCAATTTAAACAACAACAAAAAAGTGATTTCATCCAGATTTATATAGCCATTCAATCAAAAAAATACCAACTAAAAATGCACAAAATTCTCAAATATAAAACATTTAAAATATATATATTTCTATTTTTTCCAACTATTATATTATTTTTAAAATAATATAATATTTTTAAAATTCATACTTTAAAACCAATAATTTATAATTAAAAATTTTTAATAATTATAAACTACCTTATTTTTTATTATTTTCATTTTTATACCATACTATGCTACATTTCAAATATA
>JZKD02S1673355.1:827663-841150 GCA_000966675.3 Picea glauca
TATATATAATCTTTTATCTTATTTTTAAAGATCATTATATTTCAAAAATAAATTAAATATAATTTATGATTCTTTAATTATATTATTTTATCTTTTACAATTTTTTAATAAATATAATTGTGAATTTTGAATTTCTTGATTATAAATTAAAATGTCTTGTTTTAATTTATAAAATTAATTAAAAAATCACTTCTTTCCTTTATAAAGTTAATAAAGTTATTAAAACATTTTATTGTGATTAATATATATTATTTTATCATTTTAAATTTTTTAATAAAATATAATCATGAATTTTGAATTCCTTTATCATAAATGAAAAACCATGTTTTCCTTTATAAAGTTATTTGAAAAGATTATTTTTTCATTTATAAAGTTAATAAAATTGTTAAGATATTTTGTTGTGATTAATACATATTATTTTATCATTTTAAATTTTAAATTCCTTAATCATAATTGAAAAAATAGTAATTTCATTGATAAAGTTAATTAAAAGAAGTAGTATTTTCATTTATAAAGTTAATAAAGTTGTTAGGACATTTTATTGTGATTAATACATATGTATATTTTTCTTAAATAATTTTTATAACATTTTCAATTTTTAAAATAATTATTTAATGAAGATTAAAAAACTTAGTAGTTATAAAAAAGAAAACTGATATAAAATCAATAGTTTTTTTGTTATGATCATATTTGGGGAGGAGACACCAAAAAATATATCCATGCTAAGGGTTGGTATGGCTTAGGTGGAATGGAGTGATTTTTAAGGCTTGATTGCTATTTCTCAGTCCAAAAAAATAAAAATAAAAATCGTTTTGTTATGTATTTGTGTCGAGACTATTCTTTAGTTTAAGAAACAATGACCTAGATACATATAAGGTTTGGATGACAAAATTTTAATATATATATATATATATATATATATATATATATATATATATATATATATATATATATATAATTAAAAAATATTTTAATTTCAATATTTTTTATATATTTTAATATTAGTTATAAAATTATTTTTCTTTTTAATTCATTTTATAAGATGGATCACTCAAAATAAAAATGGATATATTATTTAAATTTATTGGGCCCTTTAGTAATACTATTATTGAACTTAGTCTTACATTATTGCATTTATAAAGGAATAACATACATGTACTTACAATTTATCATATATTATTGAATTTTCACAATGGAAGATTGTGTTATCATATTTTAGGGTTGGTATATTGTAAATGTCCTATTGGTATGGATGTTTCAACTTTAAACTATACACCATCATTTATAAATATTACTAAATATTTTAGGTATATGTTTTTTTTTTAGCACTTTTCTTTGTTATAATTTTAATAGATGTTTAAACAAATATATGAATATTTGTTGTTAGTCATTTTAAAAATGTTTCTTTTAAATATATGTGTATTTTTACATAAAAAAAAATGAAAATAAATAAATATATTTGATTTAGGTAATTTTATGATGGTAAGTACCCTCCCATGGGGTGCCAAGTGACCAACATGCACATAGATGACTTAATTACATATGTCTCCTCCCTCACATCCATATCTCGTATGATGGGTGGCATTCAAAGCTCATATAAGGAGAATCCAACACAACTCTCTTATTCTCGTTTAATAACTCCTTTAGTGAAGCAGGGTTGGTAGATTGTGATGGGTACGTGACGCATGTGCAAGGTCCCTTCAGCTCCTCTAGTGCCTCTCCATTTACTCTAGGTTTTTTATGTCTCTTTTCATTTGAATTTGGTTGAGTTCTTGTGTTTTGGCTCTTCTCCAGTCATTCTCCTCCCCCATCTGCAAGTTTTTGTCTTGCATAATGTCTGGAGTTTCTACATGACCATACCTTGGGAGTGCGACAATCCTAAGATATGCCCCCTTTATAACAACTTCGTCACTAGGAAAATAATGCTTCGCCGCTTCTCCCAAGTGCCTTTGACTTCTCTGGTCCATTAAGACAAGTGGATTGATGAGCCTCCAATGGCCATTGTGGAATAAGAGATTCCAACAACGTCGATTATCATTATGCCGGCCTCCCTTCTGCTCACTGTTCTATATCCCCAATATCCACCACACACTAGCCATTCCACCCCTGGTGCAATTAGTATCTTAGACTGGTAAACTTGCACAATTTAGGAAGAAATATCATTGGATAAATGCCTAATAGAGAGCCCCCCACCTCCCTCCAACACTTTGGACCTGGACTCATGCTCCACTTGTTTCCTCTCACCAGAACACTTGGACCTCATCTTTGAGATGCACAAGGATATGCATGAACAATTACATCGGAATACCCTACTCAACAGTTGTCTCGACATACTGTACAACACTCTATCGAGCTCATAGAGTCAAAAAAGGCGCCCTACCTATGCACAATCATTCATCTTCACTCCCATAGACGAAACTCATGATGGCATAGGCTTTGTTGGTACATCCACTGCTTAATATTGAAAAGTTTTTTTTCCTTTTTGATTTATGCACTGTAATTGTCAAATTTTTGTAGGAGTTTTGATTTCCATGTTGAAGATTATCTCTTCTTGCTCAAACGGTTTAGACATTGAAGCTCACAACCACTTGTTCCATTTTCCATTTGTTTGGCAGAACAGGTGGTAGTTTTTTTCTTTGGTCCAAATAACATATTAGGCATCCATCTATTCTAGTTTCCACTTGTCTAGAGGAACAGGTGGTGGGTATCTAGAAACAATTCTGTTATGTATGATTATGACAACATTTTGAGGTAATACAACTTTTTTATTTACAAAAAAAAAATATGATGGTAACTCGAACATGGAGCACCTCATGGATCATGGAAGTTGTGTTGGATGAGAGGAGTGATCATGTTCTAAAGCGTATATGATGGAGGAGAATATTTGAATTGTGAAATATCCTTCACATTATGAGAATTATGTTTTCATTGTTGAATTACTAGGGAGAATTGTTGAAATAATGTAACTGCGAAGAGCATTCTTATTATTATTTTATCATTGGAATAAATCCCCATTGAGGATTAATCATGTAATTATTATTGTTATTGTTATTGTATTAATCCCCATTGAGGATTAATCATGTCGATAATTGTATAAGGACCAAATCCCCTTTTGCAGATTAGTCATCGGACAATTACAAAGTGCAGAATAAGAAGTCGACCCCAACAGTTATAATGGAAGACCCAAAATTAATTAAAGGTGGGTTTACCCACCCAGAGTGAGAGGTCTGCCCTGCCAATTGTGACCTTTCACATGTGCCAGTCTTGTATAAATAAGAGGCTAGAGCCTCACTTCAAACACACAACTCACTTTCTCATTATCTTATGAGGCAAGATGCAATTACTAGTCAGAGAGAGGAGAAGAAGAGTGGTGCATCACTTGGGGAGGACTATCTGTATTGGTTTGAGTTATCTCTTGAACATTGTATAAGCTATTTATGATAAGGACGTTTTTTTTGGGTTTTCTTCCCCTAGAGGGTTTCCCAGGCTAAATGTTGTGTCTCTTGTGAATGTGTATTTCTCAGTGATCTTGTTCTTATGATGTTCTTATCTATTGAAATGCAAAGAACTATAATAATGGCATAAACATTAACATGGAATCAAAGCCAACTTGAAGGAAGCACAATTTGCAAGAGGAAAAACGTCACTCTTACTGTACCCAAAAATTAGGGTTTCGCAAAAGTGAGTATTTTCAACTCCCTAACCTCCTAGAAAGTTGCACCCTTCCTCAAGGATCAATTTGGCACCTAGAGCGCACATTTTTAGTGGCTGGATCTTCCACAAAGTTAAACCCTAGTTTCCCAAAGTACCAGAAAACCAGTGTACCAGAAGTACCAAAAGTACCAGAGTACCAAAAGTACCAGAAAACCAGAAGCACTAGTCCAGAAATCCGCAAATCAAGTTTGAGGGGATAAAAGTTGGATTTTCAAAATTCCGACTGCACCAGCTAACTCGCCTCAGCCCAGCGCATCTATCCCATGGATTAGAATTTCAAAAATTGAAGTTTGAAAAATTAGGGTTTCTTCATAAAACCCTAAGTTGCAGTTGCAGTTGCAGTCTCAGAACCAACTGCAGTTGCAGTACCAGTTGCAGTTGCAGTTGTAGAACCAGTTGTAATCACTCTTGAAGTTTTTGGTAATGATTATTGCTGCTACCAGATGGAGCCACTACCTGCAAATTCTATTCGAGGTATGTACTCACATATGGTTAATGGTTAAACCCTAAAGAGTATTTGTAGGAGAAGGGATCTTTTTCCATAGATCGAGAAGGATCTCAAGATCCAACACATTCAGAGGAATGATGCAACCCAAGTGTGATTATTCTAATATTCATCTATTTGTTATGAAATTATCTTGATGAGTGTTGCATGTTGAAGCTATGATAAAATCATTAGAAGGATTGAAAGTTGATCATAGAGCTTATCCTCTAACCTAACCCTTTGTCAAGTTAGTGTATTGTCTTGGTACAGAAGATAGGTTGAAGAAAGCACTCGTCACTTGAGTGAAGGAGACCTGGAAGAAAAGAAAGCACTCATTCTTGAGGACAAGGCTCTAGGTTTGATTAATCAAGATTCAAAGGTACACATGAAACGCTAATGACTTTAGTTGAGACATCAATCATCATAAAGTATTATACTTGATAACATGTGAGAATACTTTGCCTGATATGACTAACACCTCCTCTAGGAGAAACCTCTTGTGTTAGTTCCAGGTTGCCATGGAAGAATGCTTGGTCACAACACTAAGACTGTGTTGACCTCATTTTGTATTGAATTCCTTACCTTTAATCTTTGCTAAATTATAAGTAATAGCTCTAAAGGAGCTACTGTGATGATTGTTTATGCTATTTCTTTGTATTATCAAGAACGATATTATTCTTGCTTGTTTTTTTGTTGACCTTGCTCTAGGTCACATGAGGAAGCTATAGCAAAGGTTGCAGAAGGAAACGTGCTAAAGGATAGATCATAAATGAAGCAATAATTAGTGGAAAAGAAGAAGGTGGGTCACTCAAAAGCTACCATGACCCACGCTATTGAAGAATCCATGTGAACTCTAAAATATTAGCTCACATCAACTACAAGGCGCTACCATGCATATGCAAAGTTGTCACAGGTTTACCAAAACTCAAAGGTGACCATAAAGGCATATGAAATGGATGTACACAAGGGAAGAACATCAAGAACGACATAGTCCGTGAGGGAAGTTCCTAGAGTTGCAGAACCTGTAAGGGAAGTCGTAACTTCCCCTGATGAGGAGAATCCTGAAGATCATGATATAACATAAGTGCAAGAACCTCCTCAAATGACCTTCTCCCATAAAAGAAATCCTGCTTGGGCAAGAGAGATTATTCAAGATGGAGAGAAGTATGGTGTTCCAGAAGGAACCACAAGACAAGTGAAGAGACCAAACCCATTCTCCAGTTACATGGATTTGATGTGCAATCTACTTGATGAAGAACCCACATTTTTTGAAGAGGCCATCCAGAAGAAGGAATGGGCATATGCCATGACAGAGGAATACCAATCCATAATAAAGAATGATGTATGGGAAATAGTTCCCAGACCAAAAAGTAAGGATGTGGTATCATCAAAATGGTTCTTCAAGATAAAACATGCTGCTGATGGAAGTATTGAGAAATATAAAGAAAGATTTGTCGCTCGTGGCTTTTCCCAGAAGGAAGGAATCGACTATGAAGAGACATTTGCTCCTGTGGCCAGATACCCTTCGATCAGAACCATTATAGCTCTTGCTGCCAAGATGAAATGGAAGCTTCACCAGATGGATGTGAAGACAACTTTTTTGAATGGTGTTATCGAAGAGGAAGTGTATATAGAGCAACCCCAAGGATTTGAGGTTGAAGACAGGAAGTCTCATGTCTGTTGATTGAAGAAATCCTTATACGGATTGAAGAAATCTCCCAGAGCTTGGTATGGCCGTATAGACAGTTTCTTGATGAGCTTGGGATTTACCAAGACTAAAGCAGATTCAAATATCTACTTCAAGATCATGGAGAATGAACCAGTAATACTATCACTGTATGTCAATGACTTATTCTTAACTGGAGAAGAAAATATCATCACTGAATGTAAACAGAGACTTGCCGTTGAATTTGAAATGAAAGACCTTGGCCTAATGCATTACTTCTTAGGTATTGAGGTATGGCAGAGTCCAGAAAGGATCTTCATTAATCAAGGGAAGTACACGGTCGAAATATTAAAGAGATTCAACATGCTAGAATGGATGTCCATGAATACACCCATGGAAGCAAAGCTAAATTTGCTAGTCGATACTTCGTCAGATTTGATAGATGCCACTTTGTACAAACAGATTATTGGATCATTGATGTACCTAATGAACACCAGACCAAACATCTGTTTTGCAGTGAACACCTTAAGTCAGTTTCTGGTAGAGCCCAGACATGTTCATCTAGTGGCTGCAAAACATCTGATGAGGTACCTCAAAGGTATAATGGATTATGGTCTTAGCTATGATAGAGATCATGACTTCACACTGAGTGGATATACTGATGCAGATTGGGCAGGAAGCGTTGCTGACAGAAAAAGCACTTCTGGATGTTGTTTCATTTTGGGATCAGCTATGATCTCATGGCAGAGTAGGAAGAAATCCAGTATTTCTCTCAGCACAGCGGAAGCAGAGTACATTTCTGCATGTTCTGCTATCTGTGAAGCTATATGGCTTCGAAAGTTGTTGACATGCCTATTTGATTTGGAGATGAGAGCAACTACAATTCTATGTGATAATCAAAGATGTATTAAAATGACAATGAATCCTGTGTTCCACGATAGATCGAAGCAATTAGAGATCCGCTATAATTTCATATGCGAAATGGTACAGAGAGGAGCCTTGAAGCTCCAATACATTAGCACGGATTAACAGGTTGTTGATGTGATGACTAAGCCTTAATCTCATGTAAAGTTTGAACACTTTCAAGATAAGCTTGGTATTATCCGAAAGGACCTTCCCTAAAAGGGGGAGTAGATGTAGTCCTTGCTTCTGACCTCGCTATTAGACATAAAGCAAGATGAGTCATGCTTCTGACCTTGTTGTTAGACGTAAATCATGACACCGTGTGATCCTTGCTTCTGACCTCGCTGTTAGACGTAAAGCAAGATGAGTCATGCTTTTGACCTCGCTATTAGACGTAAAGCATGACGTCATGTGATCCTTTCTTATGACCTCACTGCTAGATGTAAAGCAAGATGAGTCATGCTGCTGACCTCACTGTTAGACATAAAGCATGACATTGTGTGATCCTTGCTTATGACCTCATTGTTAGACGTAAAGAAAGATGAGTTATGCTTCTGACCTAGTTATTAGACGTAAAGAATAATGTCATTGATTCCTTGCTTCTGACCTAGTTGTTAGACATAAAGAAAGATGATTCCTCGCTTCGGACCTCATTGTTAGATGTAAAGAGAGATGTTGATGTGTTCCTTGCTTCTGACCTCGTTGTTAGACATAAAGAAAGATGAGTCATGCTTCTGACCTAGTTGTTAGACGTAAAGCATGACACTGTGATTCCTCACTTCTGACCTAGTTGTTAGACGTAAAGCGAGATGATGATATTACTTGCTTTTGACCTAGTTGTTAGATGTAAAGCAAGATGTGACTAACACCGAGCTACCAACTTAACAGCTGTGACATTGAGCTAGTGTAGTACTATGATGTGCCAGCCTAGTGCTGTGATGAGGTATCCTTTTTACTGATACATATTATATCAATGTTTGATTGCCAAAAACTTAGTACAAAGGGTTTTGAGAATTAAGAAAAGGAAGGAGAGGGCATGAGGGGAGAAAGATGATCATTATCCATTCATGAAGAGATAGAGGAGAGATAGAGAAAACTTGTCAAGAGGAGACTACAAAAAATTTCATGTAACAAAAGACAAAGAAGGAAGACAAGGATAGAGAAGTAAATATCATGAGCCCATTATAAGCCGAACCAAGACTAAGAGCATAAATAATATGAAAAATTTCATGGAAGGGTTATGACACACACATGGTGATGATAATTTGCTTTTCCCATAAGGCATGGATGTAACATTTTTTCCAAGAATTTCATTTAATAGGCTTGTGGCTTGTGTTTTCCATGTAGTTGTTGTTTGCACGTTTCTTCTAATTATATTATTGTGTTCTATGAGAGAATTGAAACTCTTCTATTTATACACTACTTTCATATCAAAGCATGCTTGATACCTACATTTGTGAGAATGATTTCAATAAATATAGTTTCCTCGGTGGAAAGAATGTAACTTGTTAGAACTAATAGGGAAGAAAAAATTGCATAAACAACAATGTGGAACATTTAAGAGGAGGAGAAAATTATCCATACAATGAAGAGGAGGTGATAATGAAATCACACAAAAAATATTTAGAGAGCTATGTTTACTAGTATAGACATTATGGAGGCAATTAAAAGAACTAGAGATGTAATAAATATCTATGATGTGGGTGATGATGAATGGAAAGAAGTCCATGGAAGAAGTTGAATAATCCCAATATCCATAGGAGATGGTTACAAGGGCTTGGATGTATATTTATGATAGACATATGATGAAGACTCGTACTTTCTCAAGAATACTAGACCCAGAAAAAATCATAGGTTTAATCAGGGAAAGGGAAAACTTCCTCGACTTATAAAAACTCAAAGACTCGAAGAGAGTAAATCTTGCATGCACCAAGTTGAAATGTTAAAAAAACATAAGGTGGGATCATTTATAATTAAACTAGAATAAGAAGGGAAAAAAGAAGATTAGATATTTGGAAAATAAGGTTTTATAAGTTGAAATAGAAATTCATTTTTATTGTTATTCCCTAGATATATTTAGGTGAGAAACTTGGGTGTATATACCCCTTCTTTAGAAGCTCTTCAAGTTTCATTTGAAATTCCTTCAGTTCTAGTGTACTCATCCTGTAAGGGGTCTTGGATACTTGGGATACTTCAGAAATTATATTGATGGAGAAATCAATATCTCTTTTGGGTGGAAAACTTGGTATTTATTTAAATACATCTTCAAACTCTTTTCATACTGCATAATCTTCAATATTTGGTACTTCATCTTTAGGTGTCTCTTCCATATGTTCTCCAAATATTTGACACCCTTTCCCACAACTTTTCTTCAACTGCAAGGTTGAAACCTCTCTAACTATTACTTCTTTCAGAATTCCTTGTACGGTCCTTGAGTTTCCTTCCTCCTCCAAGAAGGTAAATTCCTTATTATAACAGTCTAGGACAACATGATGTTGGTCCAACCAATCCATACCAATTAGGTATTCATAGGAACCTAAAGGTATGGTGTTCAAATCTGCACTAGTGTTGTGTCCATTCATGTTCATTGGACATGATTTAACCATCTCGTTAATTTTTCTTTTATCTCTGGTAGCCAGTGGCACCAACCAATAGTTTCCAATTTTGTTTCTTGGTAAATGAAATATTTCCACCATCTTAGGATATACATAATTATGGCTAGCTCCTGAATCTATTAAAAAGGAAATGGGTTGATTATTGATCTTACCATACACTTCAACCATATGTGACTAAAAGTTAGCTTGCTTCTTTTCTAGTGTTGCATAGATATTAGGTACATTTTTGTCCATATCCTCCATTGTTTAAACTTTTTGAACATTGTGAACATTCCCCACTTTTTCACTTCTCTCAGGGAAATATCTGTACATATGATATCCCTTACAACCCCAACATTGAGTAGGTGGTTTCCTTGGTCTTTTCACCAATGTGTCTGTCATTATTGATTCTTTAGTTGTTGGTTTCCCATGACAATTATTTATTAAGAAATATAATACATCTATTCAACCTCTTGTTAATGAGAGATTACATGTATTCAACATGTCTGATACCTGGAGCCATGGAAAGAGAAATGACATACATACCTTTAACCTATTGAGAGAGAAGGAAAGAGAAGCCATGCATACCTTTAGGTCGAATTGGATTTGTGAAATGGTTTTGAATCCTGGCATCTTCCTTCCACCATTGATCTCTTCAAACCAATTTTGGTTTATATCCGAACAGAACAGAGCCAAATCTGAAATATTTGCAATCAAATTGACAAAATGAAAAGAAGGATACACATCAGATTTGGAATAACAAGGAAGAGATTAATATTATGGAATGAATTTACAAAACAATCTAGGGATTCTGCAGAAGGAAATAATAATGATGAAATATACCGACAACAATGATCATTTAGAATATCAATCGCCCTTCCCTTAAAGTGTTGTTTTCTCCAGTGGATGATTGATACCTCCATTTCAGTCCAACCTCCTGGACACATAGACATGGCTAACTGATGCTCGAAACATAGACACGACTATCTGATATTCACCTAGACTCGACCACACACAAGATCCCAAAATGTTCACTTTATCCATGCATTTTCTTATCATTCTTTTTCAAGTCTAACACATTTTATTTTTATCATGCTCTTTCGGGTCCATTAGGGGTTGCTATCATGCTTTTTCAGTTTTGATTTCAAATTTTACTGATAGATAGTTTCTCTCTTTTCCCTCTCTTTATCTAGAACCATCCATCAATAATATATGAGATATAATGCTTATATATGCTTTCTCAATGTTTTTTTATTTCTAATTAAACTTAATTTTTTATTTTTAAAATTGAATATAATTTTTTATTTTTTCTAAATAAGGATATGATATAGTATCATTTCATTCCATAATTTTTCCATTTTTGAATTTGAGTATATGGAATTGGATAATGTAGGGATTTCACGTATTACTAGGGAATACAATTTTCACATATTTAGGATTGACATTGATTTATGTTCAATTTTTTGTTTACTTATTTATTGATTTATATTTATTTTTTCTTGAAGTTGTAGTGATTTAGATCTTCATGTTGGCATTTTTGACAAAATCCCATTAAATTAATGGCATCTATATTTTTCATATAGAGTTTGGTTTTTAGATGATGGTACACTATTAATGTGATAGTTGAGTAATTAGTGATACAGATCTTCATGTTGGAATTGTTGAAAAAATTCCATTACGTTAATGGAATCTAGATTTTGCATATAGAGTTTGGGCTTTAGATGATGGTGAACTATTAATGTGATAGTTGAGTCACTCTGCCTTAGTCTAGGTTTTGGTATTCTATATTACACAGTTTTAAAATTGTGAGGTGTGTACTCCCGGGGTTGGTGATACTTGTACAATGTTATACTTAAACAAGGTTTGGATCCATTTACACATTTTTATTGGTGTATTGCACATCACCTTTATCTTTGTACATTTTCTCATATATCAACAATTGTTTAAAATATATCTATTTCCTTTGTTTCAAGATATTTATGGTAGAATCTCATGACCAATATGAGTTCTTTTTTAGTAATTAAATAAAGATTTAAATATTTTTCTTAAACTATATAATAGTATTCTAATTTTTTTTTTATGAGTCTGAAATGTAATCTTTGCATAATATCAAGATTTCCAATTAGACGTGTATAATATTCGAAGCATTGATCTGTGAGTTGAAGCACTAATCTGTGAGTTGTTCATGTAGTTGCATATTTAGAAATTATATGGCCATTGTAACATTCTCCAATGATTAGTTAATGTGTCATGACACTATACATTTTCTTATGGAATACCCATAACTAGGGTTGATCATGTAAACTCATTCTCAATTCCTCTTACTAAGAAAATTGATTAACAATTCCAATATGTGCATAATTTAGAAATTAAGAAACTTGACTAACAATTCCAATTTGTATCTGTGTCCTACATTTAATAATATTGTTTCCCAAAGGGATCTGTATGATTATTCTTTCACTATTCACTAAAGGATGCAACATAGCCACACCTCCTTTAGGTTTCTTTGGAACTGTTGAAATGAAAAATAGGGCATCTAAGGTAAATCTTGTCACTCCTTTCATTGATTGATGTTTCCAAATATTTCCTCTAGTAATTTTATAGAGGAAGGTAGTGGACATGGGACCATCATTTTGGGGGCATGAAAGGATTATTTCTTAATATTTTTTAATCTGATTTTGATCTGAAAACGATGGTTTTTTATATTTGGATTTATGTTCATCTTCCAAATATTCCCATTTTTATATGATTCAAAGGTTGTTTAACATATAGGGAACACCATTGTTTATTGATTATAACCCAAGTAGTTGTGAAAATGAGTGTTATCCTCCCCACCTAGGTTCAATTTGAATAATTGATATATTGAAGTTTTAATGAGTATATTTTTGTAGCGACTTTGAGCCTTGTGTTGAAAAAGCTTCAATCTCTTACAAAAGGCCGTTGTGAATATTTTTTTGGAGAATTTTGAGGGCTATGGATTTATGAGAACCACAACTCTTGTATTGTTAGAGATATTCCTTGTATCTCTAAAAATTGCATCCCTTTTATGCCCTTGCCTTCAAGAATCATTTTTTCTTTAAAGCACACTCAATTTTTGAATTCTCCGAGGCATTCTAAATATCATTACACAGAGAATATTAAGATTGTATTGAATCTATGGCATGTTGATGATAATGAAAGAAAAATATATATTGATATTTTTTATAAATCAAGAATAAGCCAAGATTCTCTTGTAAATAAAAATCAAGAAAAGAAACAAAGTTATTAKSTAKTGGTTTYCACATTACTAATGGGAAAAAAGTAAATATGGGAGATTCCACTTCAATGCTTACTCCATATTCACTTGTTTGGAAGTTAATTCAAAAATTTATTGAAAATAATGTCTCTACTACTTCCTCTCAACCACTGAAATATAATGGCATCACATAAAATTTTACTCCTATTGGGTAATTTCTCTCATCATTTGTCAGGGATAATTTGAAGGTTAAATCAATGTTATCATAACTGAGCAATCAAATTCTTAAGAGTGCATTGAATACACTTGTTAAAGAAGGTGAGAATACATTTAGTAAAAACCTATTAGAATATTTAACTCAAATTTAAAAGACTACGGTATTGATTCATTCACCAATGGAATATAACTATGATAAAGGGGTTTAGGTGGTTTTTAATATAAAAAAAAATTGTTTCTTGATAAATTAGAGGCCTTCAAATATTGAGTTTCAATGGAAAAAGTTTAACAAGTTGATGAATAAAAATTCAAAATAAATAGACATCTTAACAAGTCTCACCCAATAGGATGTTCAATGGAATAAAGGAGGTAATGTGATTCGTATGATTTCAACATTAAATTCATTAAGAATGATATTGAATATCATGAAAAAGTGATTAAAATAATAAACACTAGAGAATAATAATCAAACATAAGAAACATAACTAAGTGCATGAGATATGCATGGGTATAATAAGTTCCCCTTAATATAATATCAATACTCATAATTTTTTTCTCAATTTTTGTCTACAAATTATCCAGATTGTATGATTATATTATTTTTCATCTATCTCGATGCTTTTAGGGTTGAAAAAATTGGAGGAATCAACTTGGAGACCTTTATTTTAGTGGTAG
>JZKD02S1673355.1:855656-868185 GCA_000966675.3 Picea glauca
GAAGGGTTGTCCCCTCATGAAGAAGGGTGAGGAGGAGGTAACATTTTGAGTTTCTAGCTATTCATGATGCGTTGTTCCTGAGTTGGGAAGATCAAGTCTTCCTCACGACAATGATGCAAGCTGATTGTTTCTATTCTTGTGTGGGAAAATTGGATCCAATTGTGGTGCTAGTCCTTCTAGATTTTTCTGAAGATTCTTATGTTTCTTTCCTTCCAAAGTTGCCAAAGAATGAAACCAGGGAGCAATTGCTAGAAGCGGTTCGGAACTGATGATTGATAGGATTTGTCTCCCCACGCTTCAATGGTGTTGCTAATGTTGTCTCTTTAGTGATCTGAGGTGCGCATTATAGTTTCACAATGGTCCCAGACTTTAGCGTTGAAAGGGAAGGTGTTGATAAGGTGTTGAGAAGGTGTTGGAGGGGGTGAATTAAGACCGAATTTTAGGACATATGCCTCTTGGATGTTAAAAGTACCTTTTGGAGAGCTTCCCCATCGAAGGATGTCCTGTCCTTGCATAATGGGAATTGTTCGTTCATTAGTCATTTTGTGCCAGGGTTGGAGGTTCACCTGTGCCTCAATGTGTAGGTCCTCTGTGTTGGATTTCCAACATCTTCAAGTAGTATTTGTGGGGTTGTCCTTCCAATAGTCTTCCACTCTTGTCAGTCTTGCATGTGTTGTTGGAGGGAAGAAGGTAACTGCCCATTCCTTCTGTGCTAAAACCGGTAGTTGTTGCCAGGAATCATTCCAGAGGAGAGCAGTATGACCTTTTCATATTTCTCAGATGTCATGGTTGATGATTAGGTGGCGATTCTTCCTGGATGTTGTCCAAATCAGTGAGCCTGGGGTGTCTTCGTTTGAGAGAATGAGGTTTCTTTCTGTTGTGTTGGGAGTATATTTCCATTGCCAGAGCTTGGCCCAAAGGTCCTGAGGTCTTTTGAACCATCCCCACCAGATCTTCGCACTAAGCACATTGTTCAGAATAGAGGGATCTCTGATTCATAGTGCCCCTTGAATCTTAGGTTGACGAAGCTTCTCCCAACTGATTAGAGTGAGTTTCTATTCTCTTTTAAGTCCCTCCCAGAAGAAGTTTCTTTGCAAATCTTTGATGGTATTGGGGATGTTGTTTGGGGCCGCGAGAGCCGAGAAGTTATAGACAGGTAGAGCTTGCAAGACTGATTTGAGGAGGATGAGGTGACTCAAGAAGTTGAGTGTGTGATAGGTCCAAGAGGAGAGTCTTTTCACAAAGGAGGTAAGGATGCCTTCTGAGGAGATATTTTAGAGGGTTTTGTCAAGGAGGGGGATGCCAAGGTATTTGGATGGAAGGGAGCTTTGAGTGAAACACAGGATGTATGAATTATGGAACTGAATCGACAAAGGAGTATTAGAAAGAATATATGGGACTTGTCCTTGTTTATGTCCATCCTCGAGGCTTCACAAAATGTATTGATGATTGAGAGAATGATGAGGGCCTCTTGGATTGTTCGGGAGCCCATCATTAGAGTGTCATCCACAAATTGGCTGTGAGAGATCGAGGGGTTGATACCATGCGGAGGCAACCCTTTCAATGTTCTATTTTCCACCACAGCCTGAATTGAGTGATCGAGTTATTCTGCTAGGATGATGAAGAGGAAAGGAGAGAGGGGGTCCCCTTGTTTGATTTCTCTAGTAGGAGATAAGGGGCGAGAAGGAATGTCATTGATAAGGATTGAGAAGAAGGTCGTGGAGGTTAGGTTTAGAATCCAGGCAACCTAGAAGGGGTCGAAACCAAAGGTGAAAATCATAGCCCGCATTTAATCCTAACTTAACTTATATAAAGCTTTGGAAAGGTCCAGTTTTAGGATCATACTTGGAGTTCAGGTCTTCTGAAGAGAGTGAATAACCTCATGGGCGAGGATTACATTGTCTAGGATTTTTCTACCTTCCACATACCCTAATTATTTGGGCAAGATGATGAAGGGAAGGAGGGGCTTGATTCATCTAGCTATCACTTTGGTTAGGGGCTTGCAGATGACGTTACAATTGACTATCGACCAGAATTTCTTAGGATGGTTCACACGCTTTTCTTTATGGATTAGAGTAAGGAAAGTATCATTAAGGGCTAGGAGGACCTGTTGAGAGAGTCTAGAATATTCATTGATCTCCCACCCTTCCTCTCTGAGCATGGGTCAGCAATGATGAAAGAAATTAGAAGTGAAGCCAATTGGTCCTAGGGATTTTCCCTTGGGGGTGTCCTGGAGAGCCCGATCAACTTCCTCGAGCATGTTGGGTCGAAGTAAGGCTGCGTTTTTATCCTCAAAAATTAAAGAGGGTATGTCCTACATGATCTGTGCTATGGATTGAGATCTATCCCTTTGGGGCTCCGTCATGAGGTTTTGATAATAGTTGACCAACTCTTCTTCCACTTCCTCATGAGTATGTTTGATTTCCCCATGCTTTGAGATGAGCTGCGTGATATGATTTGCATGCCTTCTTTGGATGGTGGACCTATGGAAAAATTGGTATTTTGGTCTCCATCTTTGAGCCATTGGATACGATATTTTTTCCTCCACAAGATTTCTTCTTCAACTTTTCTTTCCTCCAGCTTTTGTCTAAGAGATTCTTCCTATTGTTTAAGGGGTTTAGTTAAACCCATGTCTCAGATTTGACTTTGAACATTGCACATTTGTTCTGTTAGTTTCCTTTGGGCTTCAAAGATGTTGCCAAAAGTATGCTTGTTCCAAGTTTTAAGTTTCCACTTGAATTTCTTGAGTTTATGTTGTAGCTGGTACATCTTGGAGCCAGTTGAAATTGTAGCCTTCTCCCACGAGATGCAGACATTCTATTGGAACTCAGGTTGGTTGAGCCAGAACTACTCCAATCTGAAGGGTTTGCGTCCCGGAGTTGCCGGTATATCCAGCCAGAGATGGATAGGCCAATGATTATATCCGTGGAAATCAAGGATCCTAGCTTTCAGAGCTGTGCCCTCCAGCATGAGAAAGTCCAAAGGAGGAAACGATCCAATCTACAGGCTATTTGGTGAGATCCTATTTTGTGATTTATCCAGGTGAAGGTACCATTGGAGTTGTCTGGATATACAAGGCCTAGGTTGCCGATTTGGCGCTAAAATTATACCGAATCCTCTTTGATCCATAGTGTTCCTCCTCTTTTTTCATCTAGGTTATAGATCATGTTGAAGTCACCTCCCAGGATCAATCTGTTCCCTGATATTATAGTGACTTGATGTTCCAGGCTGTGAAGGAAAGCCTGTTTGTCCCTTGAGTTGGCTAGTCCATAGACATTGGTTAGGTAACCTAGCTTGTTGGAGCTAATGAGTCAGTAGGCGACTATGATGGACCATTTGGTTTTGAAAAAGTTGTCAAGAGTGATCAAGCTCGAGTTTCAAAGGAGAGCTAACCCCTCTGCTGCTCCCATGGCCACTGTGTATGTGCCTCTCTCCTACTTCCAACAACTAGGAAGTATCTTATCTTTCTCTTCTGTGGTGCATTTTGTTTCCTGAAGTAGCATTATATCTGGTTTTTTCGCAATGAGCATATTTCATAGCATTCTCTATTTACTATGAACGTTGAGTCCCGTTATATTCCAGGAGATGATATTCATGAGGAGGGGTTGGGGGGGAGAGGTGGGAAACTCTCAGATATTAGATGTATATGATCTGAGTTGACCATGAAGTGTCCTATCTCCTGAATGATCTTGCTCGTGGATTTTCACCATCTTTTGTTTTCATCCTTATGAGGTTTATGCTATTCTTTTAGCATATTTCCCTGTATTACTAAGATTGCATTAGATCTGGTGGTAGATCCAATTGATGAGCTAAGAAAATGAGCTAAGAAATATTTTGTGCACTTTTCTTAGTTGATCAGGTGGGATGGTAAATATTTTATGATGTCTGCAGGTGTGTTCCAGGTGCTCCAGGTCTACTCTGGCTATATATTGCTCATCTAGTTCCATTTCCACATCTCCATCTTCTACCTCTGAGGGTTCCAGGGCTACAACCATATAGATGGTTGTAGGGATGGGTTGGGTGGGCATTTGAGTTGCATGTGCTAGCCCTTTCACAAGATTAGGGGGTGTTTTCTTTGAGGTTGCGGTTTACAAGGCTTCCAATCCTTCTGGTTGTTGCTGCAATATCCCATATTGGTTGCTCGTGGTTGGTTCCTTGACGGTTTGGGTTGCTGGCCACTTTCCTCCTTATTTCTGCTTTCCCATTTCTGGTATGAATCCTTCTTTGTCTTTTTTTGCTTCTGGGTTTCCCTCCTTGCTAGGTGTGTTAAGGGGAAAGTCCATGAAGAGGTTCCCGTGTTCATGGCACTTTTAGCATCTGAACAAAATCTGTTCGTAATCGATTTTTTGCATCCAATCCTCATCTTGGTACTCTAGAATGATAGATCTTGGTAGTTGCTTTGCAATGTTCAGATAGACATATATTCTCACATAGGAGGTATACCTTTGTTTCTTAGTGGCTTCTGAGGATTTGACATACACTCCTATTTGTGTTTCCTATGCCCTCCAGGATCTCTTCCAACCATAATTCTTGTGGCAAGGAATATAACCTCAACCAGACTGGGGCATGGGCAAAGTCCTCCAGTTCAGGGATAAAGTTTTCTGTCCAAAACCTTAGAAAAAGACCCGCTATGTTGAATAAATATGGGCCTCCGTCAAAGATCCGATTTCGGTCTTATAAGTTGTGTAGGATTATGGTAAAAAACCCTTGGAGCCTAGCTGCAGATTGAAGTGGCCTTTGGTCTTCCACCATTGATGTATCCATTTTACTGGTTCCTTCTCGAAGGGCTAGAGTCCTAATTTTTTTCCGATTAGGGCCTAGTCTCTCATGTATTTCTTTTGTTCCTTAATATGGGGTGTGCTTACAATGTATTTTGGGGGTTGCGGTTCTTGCGGGATGCATTTCCCTGGTACCAAAGTTTGAGCTGTACTTGCAGCTGGTGTAGCGGGTGTGGCTTTCCCTGAATCTATGTCCATGTCTCTATCTTTGAAAGTCCCCTCAGAAATGAGTTGTGAATGAAGATTTGGGGGAGGTTCGAATGCTGGGCACTTGGAGTTGCCTCTGTTTTTTCCTTGAGCAGTTGAAACATTGTAGGAATGGCCTCTCGGTCCTCCCTCACTCGAGAGAATTGTGCCCCTACGGGGTAGCATGGTGCACCAGATCAAAAGTAACCCTAACCCTAACGCTTGTATCGTTGAGTCCTTACTCTATATTTTAAGTTATGATTTAGTAGTTGGGATATAAAGATATTATATAAATACTTTTTTGGTTTGGATTTATATTTTTGGGACATAAAGATATCATATAAATACAAAGTAGTTTAAAATAAGTTCTAAGTTTTTACTTTTTTCTCGACCAAGAGTTTTGTCCAAATTTTGCCCTAAAATTTTGAAAATTGTAGATTTTAGTGGTTGAGATGACATATTCTAGGTCCCCTAGAGATTTTAGAGGGTACTGAATATTATTTGAGCAATGTAAAGTTGTTATTTGGCCAACAATTGAGTTGTCCAAGTCTAATTAGAAAGCAATGAGGTTGTTTTTTAGCCTTTGAATTTATTTGAACATGAAAATACTATTCATCTTATAATCGATGAACTTAGAGAGGAGCAAGTGTGATCTGATAAAATATAGTTAGAGACTAACCTACAAAAGTTGAAAGTAGTCTAAACTATCACTCTTTTTTCATGATATTATCCATTTAATTTTGTCCCGCAAAAAATTGTTGGATCTGCAAATTTGTGAAGCAAGATGAATCCATTTGTGCATTCAGAAATGTAATTTAAACAAAAAAATTTGTGATTTCATCAAGATTTATATTGTCACATTCCAAGTGTTCCAATGAGAGCAAGATGAATCCATTTGTACATTCATAAATGGAATTTTAACAACAAAAAATTGTGATTTCATCCAAATTTATCTTTCTAAGATTCCAACTGCTCTAGGGGAAACAAGATGAATCCATTTGTGCATTCATAAATCCAATTTAAATAACAAAAAACAGTGATTTCATCCAGATTTATATAGTCATTCAGTAAAAAAATACCAACTAAAAATGCACAAAATACTCAAATATAGAACATTTAAAAAAAAGTATATTTCTATTTTTTCAAACTATTATATTGTTTTTAAAATAATAAAATATTTTAAAATAAATCTTTAAAATCAATAATTTATAATTAAAAAAATTAATAATTATAAACTAACTTATATTTTATTATTTTCATTTTTATACCCTACTCAAATAGATCTTTAAAAAATAATTATAAAAACAGTTTTTATTATCATATTTTATTTTATTTTTAAACATCATTATATTACAAAAATAAATTAAATATAATTGGTTAATATAATTTATTATTCTTTAATTATATAATAATATAATTTATTATTCTTTAATTATATAATTTTATCATTTAGACATTTTTAATAAAATATGATTATGAATATTGAATTTTTTTATCATAAATTAAAATGTCTTATTTTCATTTATAAAATTAATTGAAAAATAGGTTCTTTCATTTATAAAGTTAATAAAGTTGTTAAATTTTTTTATTGTTATTAATACATATTATTTTATCATTTCAAACTTTTTAATAAAATATTATCATGGATTTTGAATTCCTTTATCATAATTGAAAAACAAGGTTTTCATTTATAAAGTTAATTGAAAAGGTTGTTCTTTCATTTATAAAGTTAATAAAATTGTTAGAATATTTTTTTGTGATTAATATATATTATTTTATTATTTAGAATTTTTTAATAAAATATAATTATGAATTTTAAATTTCTTAATCATAATTGAAAAATTAGTGATTTCACTTATAAAATTAATAAAGTTGTTAGGATATTTTGTTGTGATTAATACATATTATTTTATTATTTAGAATTTTTTAATAAAATATAATCATGAAATTTAAATTCCTTTATTATAATTGAAAAAGTAGTGATTTCATTGATAAAGTTAATTGAAAAAATAATATTTTCATTTATAAAGTTAATAAAGTTGTTAGGACATTTTATTGTGATTAATACATATTATATATTTGTGTTAAGACTAATTTTTAGTTTAGGAAACAATGACCGAGATACATCTAAAGTCTCTCTAACCAAATTTAAATTTGAAAAAAAAATAATATAATTAAAAATATTTTAATTTCAATATTTTTTATATATTTTGTTTTTTATATAAACAATTTTATTAAATTTTTTTATTGAAATTATTAATTTTAATTAAAAAACTAAATATTAAAATTTTATTATTTTTTATTAGTTATAAAATAATTATTTTTTAATTTATTTTATAGGATGGATCATTCAAAATGAAAATGGATATATTATTTAAATTTATTGCACCCATTAGTAACACTATTATTGAACTTAGTCTTACATTATTGCATTTATAAAGGAATAACATACATGTACTTACAATTTATCATATATTATTGTATTTTCATAATGGAAGATTGCCTTATCATATTTTAGGGTTGTTATATTGTAAATGTCCTATTGGTGTGGATGTTTAACTTTAAACTATAAACATCATCATTTAAAAATATTAGTAGATATTTGAGGTATATGATTTTTTTTTTTTAATGGTGATGACTTTTAACACTTTTCTTTGTTATAATTTTAATAGATGTTTAAACAAATATATGCATATTTTTTGTTAGTCATTTTGAAAATGTATCTTTTAAATTTCTATGTATTTTTTTACATAAAGAAATTGAAAACAAATAAATATATTTGATTTAGGTAATTTTATGATGATAAGTACCCTCGCAAGGGGTGCCAAGTGACCAACATGCACATAGATGACTTAATTACATATGTCTCCTCCCTTACATCCATATCTTGTAGAATGGGTGGCATTCAAAGCTCATACAAGCATCCAACGCAACACTCATTCTGGTCTAATAGCTCCTTCAATGAAGCAGGGTTGGTAGACTGTGATGGGTATGGGATGCACGTGCAAGGTCCCTTCAACTCCTCCAACACCTCTCCATTTACTCTAGGTTTGTTATGGCTCTTTTCATTCAAATTTGGTTCAGTTCTTGTGTTTTGGCTTTGTTCTAGTCATTCTCCTCCCCCAATCTGCAAGTTTTTGGCTCGCTTAGAGTCTGGATTGTCTACAAGACCATGCCTTAGGAGTGTGACAAGCCCAAGATGTGGCACCCTTATAACAACTTCGTCGCCAGAAAAGAATGCTTCACCACTTCTCCCAAGCACCTTCAACTTCTCTGGTTGATCGAGACAAGGGGACCGACGAGCCTCCAATGTCCATTGTGGAAGAAGATATTCTAGCAATGTCAATTATCATTATGTCAACCTCCCTTCTGTACACTATTCAAGACCCCCAAGATCCACCACGCACTAGCCATTCCACCCTTAGTGCAGTCAGTATCTCAGACTGGTAAAATTGCACAATTTAGGAATAAATCTCATCGGACAAATGCCTAATGGAGATTCCCCCACCTCCCTCCAAGACTTCGGATCGAGACTCACACTCCACTTGTTTCCTCTCACCAAAACACTTTGACCTCATCTTTGAGATGCACAAGGACATGCATGAACAATTACACCATAATACCCTACTCAACAGTCGTCTTGACATACTGTACGACACTCTCTCAGGATCATATATTCAATAAAGGGGCCGGACCTATGCACAATTGTTCATCTTCGCTCCCATCGACAACACTCATGATGACAAGATTCATTGGTTCATCCACTGTTTAATATTGCTTTTTTTTTTTCATTTTTGATTTATGCACTGTAATTGTCAAATTTCTATAGGATTTTTGATTTCCATGTTTAGGATTCTCTCTTCTTTCTCAAATGGTTTAGATATTGAAGCTCCCAACCACCTGTTCCAGTTTCCATTTGTTTGGCAGAAAAGGTGGCAGATTTTTTCTTTGGTCCCGATAGCATATCAGACAACCATCTATTCTAGTTCCCACTTGTCTAGCGGAACAAGTGGTGGGTATCTAGATATATTTATGTTATGTAAGATTATGACAACATTTTAAGGAAATACAACTTTTTTATTTACAAAAAAAAAATATGATGGTAAGTAGCACATGGAGCACCTCATGGATTGTAGAGTTTGTGTTGGATAAGAGGAGTGATCATGTTATAAAGAATATATGATGGAGGAGAATCTTTGAATTGTTAAATATCCTTCACATTATGAGAATTATGTTTTCATTGTTGAATTACTAGGGAGAATGTGTAGGAGGAAGACTCAAAGGAACATTGGCCTCATAATTGTGTATGGTAGTTGGGATAGGGAGAACTAAAGGAACCAATGATGGCCTTTGGACCATTAAATTATTGAACCAGTCAATGGTGAGGAAGAACCCCATGGGGTATTTAGAGAGGGTAGAAAAAAAAGGGTACCCAATTGTCCCATAATAAAAAAATGGCATGTGGCGAGGGCCACATGGGTCCAAAAAAATAATGAGCTTATGAGATATTAATAAAGGGGTTTGGAGTGAGGAGGAAGAATCAAAATGGTGGTTGATTATGGCATCGTTGGCCATTAAGGATMAAATCTCATCAATGTTTGATTGCCAAAAACTTAGTACAAAGGGTTTTTAAAATTAATAAAAGGAAGRAGAGGGCATGAGGGGAGGAGGATGATCATTATCCATTCATGAGGAGATAGAGGAGAGATAGAGAAAACTTGTCAAGAGGAGACTATAGAAAATTTCATGTACCAAAAGACAAAGAAGGAAGACAAGGATAGAGAAGTAAATCTCATGAGCCCACTGTAAGCCCAACCAAGACTAAGAGCATAAATAATATGAAATATTCCATTGAATGGTTATGACAGACACACGGTGATGATAATTTGGTTTTCCCATAAGGCATGGATGTAACATTTTTTTCGCGAATTTCATTTAATAGGCTAGTGTCTTGTGTTTTCCATGTAGTTTTTGTTTGCACATTTCTTCCAATTATATTGTCGTGTGCTATGACAAAATTGAAACTCTTGTAGTTATACACTACTTTCGTATCAAATTATGCTTGATACCTACATTTGTGAGAATGATTTCAATACAGATAGTTTCCTAGGTGGAAATAATGTAACTTGTTAGAACTACTAGGGAAGAAAATTTTTCATAAACAACGATGTGGCACATTTAAGAGGAGAAAAATTAGCCATACAATGAAGAGGAGGTGATAATTAAATCACACAAAAAATATTTAGAGAGCTATGTTTACTAGTATAGAAATTATGGAGGCAACTAAAGAATTGGAGATGTAACAAATATCTATGATGTGGGTGATGATTAATGGAAAGAAGTCCATGGAAGAAGTTGAATATTCCCAAGCTCCATAGGAGAGGGTTACAAGGGATTGGATGGATATGTATGATAGACATATTATGAAGACTCGTAATCTCTCAAGAAGCATAGACCTAGAAGAAATCATATGTTTAATCAGGGAAAGGGAAAAATTCTTCGACTTAGAAAAACTTAAAGACTCGAAGAGAGTAAAGCTTGCATGCACCAAGTTGAAATGTTAAAAACACATAAGGTGGGATAATTTATAATTAATATAGAATAAGAAGGGAAAAAAGAAGATTGTATCTTTGGAAAAGAAGGTTTTATAAGTTGAAATGGAAATTCATATTTCTTGTTATTCCTTATATATATTTAGGTGAGAAACATGGGCATATATACCCCTTCTTTAGAATATCTTCAAGTTTCATTTGAAATTTCTTTAGTTCTGGTGTGCTTATCCTATAAGGGGTTTTGGATACTTGGGCTACTCCGGGTATTGATGGAGAAATCGATATCTATTTTGGGTGGAAAACCTGGTATTTATTTAAATACATCTTCAAACTCTTTTCCGATTGCATAATCTTCAATATTTAGCACTTCATCTTTAGGTGTCTCTTCCATATGTGCTACAAATATTTGACACGCTTTCCCATAACATTTCTTCAACTGCAATGTTGAAACCTCTCTAACCATTACTACTTTGGGAATTCCTTGTACTATCCTTAAGTTTCCTTCCTCCTCCAAGTAAGTAAATTCCTTATTATAATAGTCTAGGACAACATGATGTTCATCCAACTAATCCATACCAATTAGGTAGTCATAGGAAACTAAAGGTATGGTGTTCAAGTATTCCCTGGTGTTGTGTCCATTCATGTTCATTGAACATGATTTAACCATCGAATTATTTTTTCTTTTAGCTCTGGTAGCCAGCTACACCAACCAATATTTTCCAAGATTGTTTCTTGGCAAAATAAATCTTTCCACCATATTAGGATATAGATAATTATGTCTAGCTCCTGAATCAATTAAAATGGCAATGGGTTGATTATTGATATTACCATACACTTCAATCATATATGACTGAAAGTTAACTTCCTTGTTGTCTAGTGTTGCATATATATTAGGTAGATTTCTATCCATGTCCTCCACTGTTTCAACTTTCTAAATATTGTGAACATTCCCCACTTTTTCACTTACGTGAGGGAAATATCTGTACATATGATAACCCTTACAACCCCAAGATTGAGTAGGTGGTTTCCTTGGTCTTTTCCCTAATGTCTCTGTCATTCTGGATTCTTTAGTTGTTGGTTTCCCTTGAGAATTATTTCTTAAGAAAGATAATACATGTATTCAACCTCTTGTTAATGAGAGATTACATGTATTCAACATGGTCGATACCTAGAGCCATGGAAAGAGAAATGCCATACATACCTTTAACCTATTGAGAGAGAAAGAAAGAGAATCCATGCATACCTTTAACCTATTGAGAGAGAAGGAAAGAGAATCCATGCATACCTTTAGGTTGAATTGGATTTGTGAATTGGTTTTCAAGGGCTTGAAACCTAGCATCTTCCTTCCGCCATTGAGATCTTCCAACCAATGATGGTTTATATCCGAATAGAACAGAGTTGAATCTAAAACATTTGCAATCAAATTGAAAAAATAAAAAGAAGGATACACATCAAATTTGGAATAAGTAGGAAGAGATTAATATTGTTGAATGAATTTACAAAACAATATAGGGATTTTGTAGAAGGAAATAATAATGATGAAATATACCGACAACAATGATCGTTCAGAAGCTCAATCGACCCTTCCTTTAAGTGTTTTTCGCTCCAATGGATGATTGATACCTCCAATTCAGTCCAGCTTCTTGGACACATAGACACAACTGACTGATACTTGAAACATAAACATGACTAACAGATACTCACATAGACTCGGCAACACACAAGTTTCCAAAACGTTCACTTTATCCATGCATTTTCTTATCATGATTTTTCAAGTCTAACATATTTTCTTTTTATCATTCTCTTTTGGGTCTATTAGAGGTTTTTATGATGCTTTTTTCAGTTTTGATTTCAAATTTTACTGATAGACAGTTTCTCTCTTTTCCCTCTCTTTCTCTAGAGACATCCATCAATAATAGAAGACATAGAATGCTTGTATATTTTTTCTCAGTGTTTTTTTTTTTAATTTCTAATTAAACTTTTTATTTTTATTTTTAAAATTATATATATATA
>JZKD02S1673355.1:886974-910204 GCA_000966675.3 Picea glauca
TCTTGAATAAGATCTCTTGCCCAAGCAGGCTTTCTTTTATGGGAGAAGGTCATCTGAGGAGGTTCTTGAGATTCTGTTATATCACAATCTTCAAGATTCTCCTCATCAGGGGAAGGTATGACTTCCCTTACAGGTTTTGTGGCTCTAGGAACTTCCCTCACGGATTCTGTCGTCCTGGGATTTACAGGTCCTCTTCACATACCTCTTCAAGATGGCATCTTATTGATTTCTTAAGTGCAACTTCTTCATCAAAGTTCATGTCCCTGCTAATATCAATATGGCGGTGACCAGGTATGTATATTATAAAGGCCTTGGATACCTCACAGTATCCCACAAATATTCCCTTCTTTCTTTGGCTTCATTCCGGTGAACATCTCTTCTGGTGTCTTGAGCCCAAGTACACTATGGGATAATCGGTTCTACACATAAACAACTGTCATTGCTACTTCTTCCCATAAGCACATAGGAATATCTTGATCTTCACAGCTTCCAGCATGATTCTATTCTTCCGTTCAGCTACACTGTTCTTTTGGGGATCTTGATCCCAACATCTTCGCAGATATTCACAAACTCTTCTGAGGTTTATTCTCCTATGACCTGAGTATCTTAATATTCCTTACAGAAGGGTTCTCTTATCAAGGCTTTGAATTCCTTGATCTTGTCTGAACACTTCAAATATATCTAGGTCTTATATGAGAATAATCATTAATGAACGATACATAGTATACATACCCATTAATGGAGGATGATGGCATTCAACCACACACATATGAATGGATGAGTTCTGGGATTCCTTCTGTCTTGTTGTCCCTCTTCGAAAACGGGTCCTTGATGTTATTCCCTTGTGCACATCCATTTCTTATGCCTTCCTAATCAACCTTGAGTTCTGGTAAACCTGTGACAGCTTTGCATATGTATGGTAGCACCTTCTAGAGTTCACATGGATTCTTCAATAGCATGGGTCATGGCAACTTCTGAGTGACCCACCTTCTTCTTTTCCACTGATGATTTCTTCATTTATGATCTCTACTTTAGCATGTTGCCTCCTACAACATTCGCTATAGCTTCCTCATGTGACCTAGAGAAAGGTCAACAAAACAACAAGCAAGAATAATATCCTTCTTGATAATATAAAGCAATAGCATGAAAAATCATCACAGTATCTCCTTTAGAGCTTATTACTTATAATTTAGGAAAGATTAAAGGTAAGGAATACAATACAAAATGAGGTCAACACTCTCATAGTGTTTTGACCAAGCATTCTTCCATGGCAACCTGGAACTAACACACGAGGTTTCTCCTAGAGTAGGTGTTAGTCATATCAGGCAAAGTATTTACATCTACATTCTCACATGCTATCAAGTACTTTACGATGATTGCTATATAAAGTCATCAACTTGTCATGTGTACCTTTGAATCTTGATTAATCAAACCTGGAGCCTTGTCCTCAAGAATGAGTGCTTGCTTTTCTTCTAGGTCTCCTTCACTCAAGTGACAAGTGATTTCTTCAACCTATCTTTTGTACTAATACACTAACTTGACAAAAGGTTAGGTTAGAGGATAAGCTCTATGATCAACATTCAATCCTTCTAATGATTAGATCATAGCTTCAACATGCAACACTGATCAAGATAATTTCATAACAAATAGATGCATATTATAATAATCACATGTGGGTTGCATCATTCCTCTGAATGTGTTGGATCTTGACATCCTTCTGGATCTATGGCAAAAGATCCCTTCCCCTGCAAATACGCTTTAGGGTTTAATCATTAACCATATGTGAGTACATACCTCGGATAGCATTTGTAGGTAGTGGCTCCATCTGGTAGTAGCGGTAATCATTACCAAAAACTTCAAGAGTGATTTCAACTGGTTTTACGGCTGCAACTGCAACAGGTACTGCAACTGCAATAGGTACTGCAACTGCAACTGCAACAGGTACTGCAACTGCAAAAGGTACTGCAAATGCAACTGGTTCTGAGACTGCAACTGCAACTGCAACTTAGGGTTTTATGAGGAAACCCTAATTTTCCAAAATTCAAATTTTGAGAATTTGATCCAGGGGATAGATGCGCTGAGCTGAGGCGAGTATGCTGGTGTACTCAGAATTTTGAAAATCCAACTTTTACCCCTTCAAATCTGCTTTGCATATTTTTGGACTGGTGCTTCTCATTTTTTGGTACTTCTGGTACTCTGGTACTTCTGGTACTTCTGGTACTCTGGTTTTCTAGTTTTATAGTACTTTGTGAAACTAGGGTTCCACTTTCTGGGAGATATAGCCACTAAAAAGGTGCACTCTAGATTCCAAATTGATCCTTGGGGGAGGGCGCAACTTTCTAGGGTGATAGGGAGCTGAAAATACTTGTTTTTCCAAAACCCTAATTTTGGGGTACGGTAACAGTGACGTTTTTCCTCTTGCAGATTGTGCTTTCTTCAGGTTGGATCTGATTCCATGTTAATGTTTATGCCATTATTATATTTCTTTTCATTTCATAAATATAAGAACATAATAAGAACAAGATCACTGAGAAATACACATCCACAAGAGACACAACATTTATCCTGGGAAACCCTCTAGGGGAAGAAAACCCAGCAAAAACTTCCTTATCATAAATAGCTTATACAATGTTCAAGAGATACATAAAATGTCCTCCTCAAGAGATGCACCACCCTTCTTCTTATCTCACCATCTTGTAATTGCATCTTTCCTCATAAGATCATGAGCAAGTGAAGTGTGTGTTAGAAGTGAGGCACTAGCCCCTTATTTATATCAGTCTGGCACGTGTGAAGAGTCACCATCTGGTAGGGCCGACCTCTCACTCTGGGTGGGTAAACCCACCTTTAATTAATTCTGTCCCTTTCATTATAACTTCTGGGGCCGACTTCTTATTCTGCACTTTGTAATTGTCCGATGACCAATTCGCAAAAGGGGATTTGGTCCTTATACAATTACCGACTTGATTAATCCTCAATGGGGATTAATCTAATAACAATAATATTAATAATGACATGATGAATCCTCAATGGGGATTTAATCCAATAATAATAATAACATGATTAATCCACAATGGGGATTTAATCCAATAACAAAATAATAAGAATGCTCTTCGCAGTTACATTATTTCAACAGGTGTCAGAGCAAGTTTTATTGGGGATTGTTTGGAAATTCGTAGGGATTGAGGAATTATTTTAAGAAGAAATTCATAGAACCCTAACCATGATCGAAAATTATGTTCATAACAACCATCAAGATATAAGAGAGGAGAGATTCATGAGGTTGGAATATCTAGAAATATTTTCATCCTCATGGCAGCTCTCACAAGCAATATCAAACCATTTAGAGAAGTTCAAGGCTTGAACTCAAATATCATAGCAAATGGGAAACTAGGTGATAATAAAGACCTAAAAAAGGTGTAGTGAAAATAACATGAGAAACATAAGTCGAGTTCCAGTTCCATAAAATCTTCACAATCCTTTCTCAATATGGAAGGAAATTGGGTTATAAAGCCATACGAAATTGATATTGATGCATTAAAATTCAATCATTTGTTGCAACAACTAGAATTTTATTCCAGCATTCACCATATATGTGATTGAATGATTGAATTTAGAAATAAATTTCCATTTATGAAAAAATTGAATTTAGAATTTTGGAATATGTAATTATCATTTTTATGACTGTTGGGAAAAGGTTTGACTTTCCCAATTGTCCTCTTTTGATGGACACATGTATGTAACAATTTTTTTAATAAATTAAATGCTGGAAAAAAAATGTAACAACTAGGTTAAAAATAGCTGACTATGACTCCATGAGTGGGGAACAAGTTTGACATAACTAAGAGCTTATTTTTACAAGTGTCAGAAGTTGAGTTTTGTCACTGGGAGCCCCTGAAAATAAGAGATTTGTAAATCTTTGAGTTTCCCCAAGGAGGGAAAGTAATGGAAAGTCCTAGGAACAAGATAAATACAACATATGTGGGAGGCAAGACGTTGCTTAGTATGTTGGGGAATGAGAATTTTTTTGTTGTTATGAACACATCTAGTGTGAGGAAAAATATTTTCTGAACTGTTGAAGGTGAAATTGGCTAAGGAGTGTGACTCAGTTCTCCCTTATGGAGTCATGGTCATGCAAGGGGGTCATCAAGACCAGTGATCATGTTTGTTTTGTTTCTACGATGTAATGTGGTTGTTTCATTTGTTTCCCAACATCAGTATTCAAATATGTATCTCAACTCTGTGTGTGTTTGTGTGTGTGTGTGTGTGTGTGTGTGTGTGCCTATTGGTAATGATAGACTTATTTATTCTATGGTTGTTTATTTACTGTATAAAATTGATAAAATTTAGAAAGAAACAAGTATAAATAGATTGTATTGAAATTTCTACTATTATGCTGAGTATAGGTGGAAAAGAATAAAAGTCCCAAATACGTTATTTTTATCTATTAACACATAAAGATATCTGATACAATAGATCTCAGAATGTTTGACAAAATACATATTACAGTCAATAGGTCACTGACCAAACGGTACAGATGGGGTTTCCATAGACCCATGAAATCCATAATTAGTTTAAACAGAGTTTTAAAATAGTCTACATAAAACTATATCTAACTGAAGTGAATGCACACATGGAACAATCGAAGGAAATAACATGGAACACAAATAAGTTTTGTTGGAAGGACGCTTCTTTCACCAAGTACACTGTTATTTCCAACCTGCAAGACAGGAATACGAAGGTGCTAGTATCTTTACTAGTGTTCAAGTCATTAAAGAATGAGATAAATAAAATAATTCAAATGCGTAACTTATCTCTCTTTCACACTATATAAATATGGATCTCTCATGGAAAAGGAAAAAGTTGAATAGTCTAAGGTTTGCATGAAGAGTTCTGCTATAGATTACTCTTGAAAGATTTCCTCTAGTTCTCCAAGTCAGATTTTGGATCTTCTTCATCAAATGAATTGGAGAAAAGGTGTGTGTGTTGGAACATAGATCCATTGACAAGGGATGTATAACACTCTCAAGGATCAAACATCATTTAAAAGGTAGGTCACTTATGCCTCTTTAAACTAGTTTATATGAAAATGAAGTTTAAGGTGAAGTGTGTATTTTGTCTTGTTTTGTTCTAGTTTCTTGTGGAAGTTAGGGAGATCTGTTTGTGTCCGTACTTACCGATTAATCCAATAACAAAATTGGTGACCATACTGGGGATAAGAACTTTCTTTTGTTTTTTTTCTTCTTATTTTCTGTTATCCTGCCTTCTTTTGGTTAATTTCATTCTCTGAGTCTGTCAGTGATCCATCTTGACTCCATGGGTCTAAAAGTTCAGTGAGATTTTTTGTCTTTCTTCCAATTTTTATTTATTTTTAGAGATCGTCACACTGTACCCTATTGGTAGCCTACGAATATCCTTTGACGTTGCACTTTACTGGTGTAGACCAGTGGGAAAACATTGCATTATACCTTGTTGACATCCTACGATGATCCTAGATCGTCACACTGTGCTCCTCTGCAACATGCGACGATTCCTGTAGGAATTGTTGGGTGATAATGCTTTTTATTTTCTATATCCAATTTTGACTGTAGTTCCTGGGATGAACTTTTGACACTAGTGTTTGATTTATTTATAACTTTGAAGCTTGCATTTGATTGATTTTTGGAAATTGAGAATCTTCTTTATAAACTTTGTAAGTTTTTCCTTTGTTTCTTGTCGCAAGGATATAATCTCCAGATCTTGGTCCTAAGTGATTGTTTGACAAAGTGTCCTTGATTTATTTGGATTTTTGGATTGTTTTTACTTTCAGGATTGTTAATTGATTGAGAGAAAATTTTTGTTTGTGTTTGACAAAACGTTTTCTTATTAATTAATTTTTGTCTACATTGTGATTTTGATTTGGGAATATTGTTGGGAATGTTATAGTTTTTTTGGATTATGATTTATTTTATTCATTATGACTCTGATCTTATTTGAGAAAGAAATAACCAAAGTCATTCCTCTTTTTAATAGTCTTTAAAAAGAAAATTTTCGCATTCAAAATATTTGTAAAAAGAGAAAAATTGGAAATTTTGTAGTTTTTGATTATTTGGAATCCCTTTCATTTAAAATTGAGAAATTGTGTTTCGTAGTTTGGGATTCCAAAAAGAAATACCTTCTCCCTACTGTAATTAGAGTTCATTGAATTAAATGATTTCATAGTCATATCTTATTGCATTTTATTGGGTCAAGGTCAAATACATTATCAGTTTCATTTTCGTTTCCCTTTTGAGTAAGCAACAACCTTTAAAAGACATCGTAATTTTAAAATTCATTAGCAACTTTTATTTTATAGAACTTATTTACACCAACATTATCTAGGATAATGATTTGGAATAGGTTGTAAGGCACACTCTAGAAAGCATCAAAACACACAATAGTATCTTGTGATAGGGAGAGTTCAAATCCACTTGCTACATTTTTTCTGGGAAGCCCATCTAACAAAACGGTTAATCATGAGGTCGCATTAGGACTGGAAGAGTTACTCCTCCTTCTTTGTTGGTCTTAGTGTAGAGTTTATGCATATTATTTGGGGTCACTTGAGAAGAAAATCCTGTGGGGACCTTCTCAAGTTGATTTAGGGCTTAGGGATTAGATACCCTGCCTTTGCGCATGGATCAAACTCCCCACTGTTTCCCCAGGAATCATTGTCATAATTGGTAACCTTAGTGGCCTATCTCTTTAGGGTCTTTACATGAGGTGACTGTGGAGGGGAAAGTCTTCATGGTATGTGGAATTGATGTTGGCCAAACTCAATTGGGCTCCTTGAAGGGTATACACATGATTATGTGTGCGATCTTGCACTAGGGTGTAAGTCCGTTAAGCAGGTCATCAATGTAACTTTTACACCCGCTTTATTCAACCCATTCTTGTCTTGATTTCACAACATTGGATTTCATCACAAACTAGTGACTTCAAAATATGAAGGTTTGTTGCATGTTTGATTTCTATATTGTATTAGTGAGTGCTATTTGTTTCTCTAGTTGGCCATAGATTTGTTTTGTTATTTATTTGGTGTGACCAACATCGACCCTCGCCGTTCACGTAGGATTTAAGGGATACCTCCAAAAGATATAAAAGATTAAGTTCCTTTAATTCCTAACTCACCAGAGTGTTCTCTTGAGGGAGAAAATGATAATGACATAGCCTGTGAGATTTGAAGTTCTACTCCACTAGAAGAGTCAATACTTCCCTTAAATTTGTTATTGAGTGTTGTACAAGATCCACATTTTCTCTAGATAAATTCATTGTGAAATGTTGTTTCTTAAGAGTATATTGGAATACCTACTGGACCTCATGCAGAATCTGGCGTAGAAGACCCATTTTTTCAAAGTGAGTCATTTAGAACTATAGACCATATTGTTGGAAATTTTTATCCTAGATCTCCTTGTCCTAGTCGTTCTCTTTGGGGAACTTCTTCAGGATAAGATATTTTTGAAAAAATTGGAATGAGTCATTTACGCCCGAGAAATTCTAATCAACGTATGGTAACACATATGCATGTGACTTCCATCTCTTATAAAATACCTTTAGATCATTTTGTTGGCACAAATAGTAATGCTGTCACAGTTTCAGACCAATTGTTGGTTGGTTCTCACTCGATTCTTCCTCTCCAGCTCGCTAACTCTACCATGGTCCCACAAGCTATGCCTGATTATGCTAGAAATATGATTATCAGTTAAGATCCTATTGGAACACCTCTTCTTCTTAGATAAAATCTGTCACTTCCTCTTGGGTATACTACTTTGAATACTTTCATTGCTAATACTTCCCAAAATCCATCCAGAGGGTCTAATATTTGTTTTCCTCCTGGGTATAATGTTGCTAGTATTTTTGTTCCTACACCTACCCATATTCTCTCTTGGGGGCCTAAAATTCCTCCTCCACCTTCGGCTAGAGGATATGATCATCCTGGCCCTAGTAGGTCCAATTAAATTAGAGGCACAAGTCATATTGTCGCTTCTAGTTTTCAAATTCTTGTTGGAGGTCAACCTCAAGTTTAGGGGAAACCTAACCATGGGGTGAACCTAAAGTTGGAGGCCATAAGCCATTTTATGGACAAAGTGTACCTGGATTACAATATCAAACTTGGAATTTTTCTTTACAATGTAATCAACAACCGTCTGGGGGACAAAATATGCAAGTTGATTCTTTATACCCCCTCATCTCAGGCAATCGTATCCAGGATATATGAATCCTACTTGGGGTCAAAATTTTCAATCTAATGCTCCTTTCCAAGGAAGCTTACATAATCAACCAACTCATGTTAGCTATTCGACTCAAAATCCTCCACCACTGAATTTGTCAAGACCCTCTAACAATCTATAGACTGCTTATGGTCCTATTGGTAAACCTATAGGACTCCCTCCTCAAAACTACCAGTTTCCTCAAGTGAATAGACAGTTGTCGTTTCTTGCTACTGTGGATGTAACAGATTTATCTAGGATCTTGAATGATCCTATTTTGCATTCTCCTTATTGGCCCATCATACCGACCAAATTATTGTCAAACATTCCTATGTTTGACAACCGATCAGGAGAAGACTCGAATAATCACATCATAAATTTCCATCTTTGGTGTTGATCCAACTCCTCAATGGATGAATCTATAAGATTACACCTTTTCCAGTGAACTCTTACGTGTTCAACAACCAAATGGTATATTGAGTTACCATGAGGATTCTTTACTGACTTCAATACCTTATACATGACATTCTTAATGCATTACCAATTGGCAATATGATACGAGACAGGGACAAAAATTTTGAGTTCGTTCAAGAAATCTTCTTCTACTCACATTTTTGATCATATTCATGAGTGGAGGAGGAGATGACATTTAATCAAAGTTCCTCTTCATGATCAGTTGTTGGATGATTGGTTTACCAAATCACTCATTGGTCCTATAGACCGTGATTTTTCCATGGGTGGTGTCATCACCTAAGAGAAGGTGATTAGTTGTGCTCAATATCTAGATCTCATTTATTCACAAACATGCACACTATATGACTTTATCCCTGATGCTCCTCGTTCATATGCAAGTCCTACCCCAACACCTATGGTAGCTTCTCATGTTGTTGATGGCGTGACTGGCACTTTTCATGCTGAGACTAAATCAAAGCAAGCCATTCATTCCAATACCAATTCTACTCTTTCCAATGTATAAAATACTCCTACTTCGACTCCTTATCCCATTAACACGTCTGAAGTTAATTTGGTTCAATATACACCCACTGGAAAAAATGAAAATAAAAAGAAAGGGAAGGGTAAGAATAAGGAGGACAAAAATAATAATCAACAATATGAAAAAACCAAAACCCATCCTGTTGATGACAAAGACAAGCATAAACCTCATTATCCTTTCCTTATCTGTGGTGATGATAATTATATGAAATATTTTACACGACAATTTATGGTTATTAAGTTCCTACCAGGGATCGGGACACCTCCTATACCCACCATATTATCACAACTATTTCCTTCTCATCAGTAAGCCCAATCTATCATTCATGACCAACCTTCTCCTTCTACCACATCTTATGTACTTATGTGTACTAGTGACTCCAAGAAGAATGACATTGCAATCTCAACTTGATGAAAATATTATTCTCCTTAGAAGGAGAAAGTTGATTATTCACCACCACCATTGGTTCAACCTTGTCCACCAAATTCACCTCTAAACAATCCTCTTCATCTTGAACGATTCGTCCTAGATACAGTTCTTCCTACTCTTCCTAAAGGCGTTGCTTGAAACTCATCATTTAATCCTCACGCATGTGCTTCCCAAAAATACAGTATTGTAGAAGACCTTGCCCAAACACCCTCTGTGATGTCGGCTCTTGAAGTGATCAAAATCTGGACCAGGGGATCAAATTTTGCTCAATTTTCAAAGTGCTCCGAATGTGATGAAAATGGTGCCATTGTTTCCGTCTCATCTTCTTGATTCCGGTGGTATATTTACTTTCTCAAACGGAGTCGGTATGGAGAAGATATCGTGATCTGTTCGCCAAGACAAATAGGCAAAAATTTTGATGCTGACTGTACCTGTTCGTACTATCCGTACAGTCCGTATAGGACATGTGGCAGGTTTGTACAACATACATGGTAGGTACATACAGGACACGTGGCAGCTCCAGGGAGTGACACGTTTCAGGCACTTTTGGACTTTTGGGCGTACGGTTGGACCAATTCGGAGGTGACACATGTCACCACTAGAAGGGTGACACATGGCACAGGATGACGTCAACATCCTACATGTTGGATGATGTCAGCAGCATGCATGGCAATGATGTGGCAGATGTTGGTTGGTTGATAGCTGGCAAGTAAGGTGATGACACGTGTCTGGTTATGGGCGAATGGTATGGGGACACGTGGCCCAATCTAGGGGCGCCACATGTCCCTCATTTATTAGTTATTGGGTTTGCATACAAAAGTTTGGTATGTCACCGGATGGATTCGAACGACGGACCTCCCGACTATGCAACGCTTTCACAAATCTCCGCTAGCCAACATATCACCTATTGTTTCTTGTAATGGATACAGGTTCCATTATATTTAAGTTTCATATTGTATTGTTTTGGCAGGGGGTTCGGGACGAGGCTTAGCCTCGACCCGCGGTTCTTCACGTTTGTTGCATATGACCCTATCTTCCGGTGGTTTGCGCACGGGGGATTTTTAAATTGTATAACCATGGTTTTAAATTGTATTACATATGACCATATAACATTGTAACGGCTTATGTGTGCGGGAATTTTTGTGTTAACATAAGTTTTTATACCGTGGTTTGGTTATATCACATATAACCATTGTTTATACCATATATAGCGAGGGTTTCGAACCATTGTCCGTTGTATAAACTGTATAACCATTGTGTATGTGCGGTTAGTTTTTAAAACCGTTCAACCACCTATTTGCTATGCGCGAGGTCACATGACCATTCACACGCCCAGGAGCTAGGCGGTTGGGGGCTGGAGGCACCCTAAATGTCGTACAGTTTGGATCATTTTTCAGAACCACTCGGTGACAGGTTTTAACGCGTGTTTTGGAGCGTGTTCTGAGTTCATGCACACAGAGGTGCGTTTTGTAGAACCAGTTCCAACAAAGCTTGAAGGAGGAAAATGGAGGAGGCCTAACTTCTTCATCGTTTGGCTAATTGAGGTGTCGTAAAAGCCCAGCTAGGGGTTTTTGGATGTGCTGGATCCATTGGTGTTGTTTTCAAGGCCATTTGAAGACTTCTTCTATAAGTTTTTCACCATTGAAGTTTCAGCAAGCTTCAAGGAGCTTGAAGCCCTCATTGATCGAGGACATGGTTTGGTGAGCCAATATTTGTTTTATGTGATTGAATAATCATTTTTGGCTAATTGATATGATCTGAACACATTGGGACAGGTTTCAGAGGCTGTTGAGGACTTTTACAGGTGTTTTTTCCAAAGAGAATCTCATGGAAGCTTATGGCCACATGTAGAAGAGGTCATGCCCGGATGAGCCATGATCCATTTTCAGAGTTTTATTAGTCATTTTTGGGGTATTTATGTGTTCCGATCTCAATGGTACAGTCTATTTTTCCATTGGAGTTGAGTAGTAGCTTGTAAAAGAACCTTTGAATAATTAATCCGAGAGAGCCAAGTCCATTGATGGAGGCTCAAGGAGATGTAGCCCGGAGGGGGGTGAACTCCTTTATCATCTTGTTCTTGTTGTGAGTTTGATGGTTTATTTGCTGCATATTATGTTGTTGTGTATTTGTTGAAAGTACATATATAACCATTTAAAAGAACATATCCTCACACATAAGCATTTACAAGAAGAAGCATAAAACTTAGCACATAATTTATTTGGCATATTTATACACATGAAGCAAGGTCCTGTAAAGTTTATTTTAATGAAGTAGGGGTGCTTGCATAGAATAACAAGTCAGCCTTCTATTTTCAGATCAGGTGGTATCAAAGCACAATTTGTTTTTCTCATGTGTTTTCCATTGATAGCTTGGGATTTAGCTATTGGTTTTGTGTTGAAGTTTGATATCTTGCAAGGATGGCAGAAGCTTCAAGCATTGATAGTTCTCATACATTTTCTTTATCTAAAGAAGAAATAATAATCATGAGAGATTTGATGAAAGAGATGTGTGAAGACAAGAATAAGAACATTTCCCTTGAAGAGCAGTTGATGGCCATGAAGCAGGAGAAAGAACAGTTTCTTGCAAGGTTGCATGAGATGGAGATTCAACTCCATGAGGCAAAGGAAACCCTTACCAAGTACATGCATGAACATAAGGTATGAAATGTTAGTTTATCTTCTAATTCCTCTAAAGATGAATGTTTTGGTGGTTTTGAGAGTCACACAAGGGGAATAGGGTCCAAGTTGATGTTTAAAATGGGCTATGAAGGTAGAGGCTTGGGTAATCATGCACAAGACATTGTTAAGCCTATTGTTGTTGAAGAAAGACCCAGGTATTGTGGTCTTGGATATGAATGACAAGATGGATCAAATTCCAAAGTCGAGGAGACAAGGGAAAAATTTCCAAGCATAGACTTTGTTTTGAGTTCAAGAACTTTTGTTGAAAGTTCAATCCCTCCAGCATACAAGGCTTGTGTTTAGGATGAATGCAAATGTGAGAGTTGTGACAGTGATGAGGACAAGAACACTGTTGATGGTATTCAAAGGAGAGCCTATAACTCTTTAGATTCACCTCCTCAAAGAGGCGATAATGGTGAATGCTCCAGGTATAATTCTGCTTATCATTCAGTTGCATTTGATTATGTTAAGAATGATAAATTTATATGTAAAAATGGAAGAAAGAATCCATGCACATATTGTGGTTTGTATAACCATCATGTTTCCAAGTGTTGGAAAAGGTTGGCCAATTTCAGGAAACTTTCCAAGCAAAGACAGTGTGAAAAGAGGATGCAAAAGATTTGCACTCATTGTCAGAAGCGAGGTCATCTCGTTGACCAATGTTGGACGTTACATCCAACTAGTCATCCACAATACAGGAAGCAGTTAGATAAGGATATTAGAGAGAATGGAAGAGGAGATTCCATCATTGATTTGAGTCCAGATGATTCACAAGAGGACGATGTCCAGCAGAAAAAGTCACCATTGAGTTGGCTTGGTAAGAAATGGTTGGATTTCTTCAGCAAGTAAAGCTTGCGTTTTTCTGTTGTAAATGCACTTTCCAATGTTATGTGTGCATTTATGGGAAGCATGATAAGTTGCAGCCATTTATATTTTTTTGTATTCAACTCTTAAGTACCCATATGTTTTGGGGTTGTACTTATGTTTGTACTGGAAGGAGAGTTGAAGAGTCCTATACATGCATTTGTTTTTATGTATGTGTAAGCAGTGAACCTGGTGATGGTTCATCATGAGTGATTCATGATTGTTACATGATTATGTATCATGTTTGTCGACTTGTCAGTTTGGGAAGGTTAATGTTTCGAATAAGTCTCGACTGGTGTTGATGATTTTCTGACGACTATGTTGTGTCGATCGTGTTTTTCGACTTGTGTTTAGTTGATGGTGTTTGTTCGCTTGTAAGTCAATTTTGAGTACAATGAGATGTAGGAAAATGCCATGTACTTTGGTAAAGTACGAGAAGCGGTAGTTTGTTTGAAGAACAAAAGATTTTGTTGGCATCATTTTTCAATCTTGTATAATTTGTTTTCAAGATTGATGTTTTTCTTGGCTTGTGACAAGATGTCGCAGGAAGGTTTTGCATCCATTGGAGAGTTGATTTTGTTGACGCCAAAGATTTTGAAAGAGGGACTTGTTTCTCAGTGGGAAGGTTGGCAGTCTTCCAAGAACAGAGAGAGCAGTGGGTCAGCAACAACTAGAGAGTAGTGGTTGAAGGACATAGCCAGTTGCAGTGCACGGCATGTCAAAGTGTTCAGGTGATTGTCCAAAAGATTTTGATATAACTTGAAAGAAGATAGATGATCCTAATCTTTTGTGGGTCCAAAAGCCTTTCAATGGGAAGGTGTGATCAAAATCTAGACCAGGGGATCAAATTTTGCTCAATTTTCAAAGTGCTCGGAATGCGATGAAAATGGTGCCATTGTGTCCATCTCATCTTCCTGATTCCGGTGGTATATTTACTTTCTCAAACGGAGTCCGTATGGAGAAGATATCACGATCTGTTCGCCAAGACAAATAGGCAAAAAATTTGATGCTGACTGTACCTATCCATACTGTCCGTACATGACACGTGGCAGGTCCGTACAGCATACGTGGGAGGTCCGTACAGGACACGTGGTGGCTCTAGGGAGTGACACATGTTAGGCATTTTTGGACTTTTGGGCATATAGTTGGACCAATTGGGAGGTGACATGTGTCACCACTGGAAGGGTGACACGTGGCACAAGATGACGTCAGCATCCTATGTGTCAGATGACATCAATAGCATGTGTGGCGATGATGTGGAAGATGTCACTTGGTTGATAGCTGGCGAGTAAGGTGATGACACGTGTCTGGTTATGGGAAAATGGTATGAGGACACGTGGCCCAATCCAGGGGTGCCACGTGTCCCTCGTTTATTGGTTATTGGGTTTGCATACAAAAGTTTGGTATGTCGCTGGATGGATTTGAGCGGAGGACCTCCCGACTATGCAACGCTTTCACAAATCTCTGCTAGCCAACATACCGCCTATTGTTGCTTGTAATGGATATGGGTTCCATTATATTTAAGTTTCATATTGTATTGTTTTGGTAAGGGGTTTGGGTCGGGGCTTAGCCCTGACCCGCGGTTCTTCGCGTTTGTTGCATATGACCCTGTCTTCCGGTGGTTTGCGTGCGGGGGATGTTTAAATTGTATAACCACAGTTTTAAATTGTATTACATATGACCATATAACATTGTAATGGCTTATGTGCGCGGGAGTTTTTGTGTTAACATAAGTTTTTATACCGTGGTTTGGTTATATCACATATAAGCATTGTTTATACCATATATAGCGGGGGTTTCAAACCATTGTCCGTTGTATAAACTGTATAACCATTGTGTATGCACGGTTAGTTTTTAAAACCATTCAACCACCTATTTGCTATGCACGAGGTCACATGACCATTCCACGCCCAGGAGCTAGGCGGTTGGGGGCTGGAGGCGCCCTAACCGTCCTACAGTTTGGACCATTTTTTGAAACCGCTTGGTGCCAGGTTTTAACGCACATTTTGGAGCGTGTTCTGAGTTCATGCACACAGAGGTACGTTTTGTAGAACCAGTTCCAGCAAAGCTTGAAGGAGGAAAATGAAGGAGGGCTAACTTCTTCATCGTTTGGCCGATTGAGGTGCCGTAAAATCCCAGCTAGGGGTTTTTGGACGTCCTGGATCCATTGGTGTTTTTTTCAAGGCCATTTGAAGACTTCTTCTGCAAGTGTTTCACCATTGAAGTTTCAACAAGCTTCATGTAGCTTGAAGCCCTCATTGATTGAGGACATGGTTTGGTGAGCCAATATTTGTTTTCTGTGATTGAATAATCATTTTTGGCTAATTGATATGCTCTGAACACATTGGGACAGGTTTCAAAGGCCGTTGATGAATTTTATAGGTGTTTTTTCCAAAGAGAAGCTCAGGGAAGCTTATGGCCACATGTAGAAGAGGTCATGCCCGGATGAGCCATGATCCGTTTTCAGAGTTTTATTATTCATTTTTGGGGTTTTTATGTGTTCTGATATCAATGGTACATTCTATTTTTCCATTGGAGTTGAGCAACAGCTTGTAAAATAACTTTTGACTAATTAATCCCAGAGAGCCAAGTCCATTGATGGAGGATCAAAGAGATGTAGCCCGGAGGAGGGTGAACTCCTTTATCATCTTGTTCTTGTTGTGAGTTTGATGGTTTATTTGTTGCATATTATGTTGCTGTGTATTTGTTTAAAGTACATATATAACCATTTAAAAGAACATATCCTCACACATAAGCATTTACAATAAGAAGCATAAAACTTAGCACATAATTTATTTGGCATATTTATACACTTGAAGCAAGGTCCTGTAAAGTTTATTTTAATGAAGTAGGGGTGCTTGCATAGCATAAAAAGTCAACCTTCTATTTTCAGATTAGGTGGTATCAGAGCATAGTTTGTTTTGCTCATGTGTTTGCCATTGATAGCTTGGGATTCAACTATTGGTTTTGTGTTGAAGTTTGATATCTTGCAAGGATGGCAGAAGCTTCAAGCATTGATAGTTATCATACATTTTCTTTATCTAAAGAAGAAATTATAATCATGAGAGATTTGATGAAAGAGATGTGTGAAGACAGGAATAAGAACATTTCCCTTGAAGACCAGTTGATGGCCATGAAGCATGAGAAAGATTTGTTTCTTGCAAGGTTGCATGAGATGGAGATTCAACTCCATGAGGCAAAGGAAACCCTTACCAAGTACATGGATGAACATAAGGTATGCATTGTTAGTTTATATTCTAATTCCTCTAAAGATGAATGTTTTAGTGGTTTTGAGAGTCACACAAGGGGAATAGGGTCCAAGTTGATGTTTAAAATGAGCTATGAAGGTAGAGGTTTGGGTAATCATGCACAAGGCATTGTTAAGCCTATTGTTGTTGAAGAAATACCCAGGTATTGTGGTCTTCGATATGAATGGCAAGATGGATCAAATTCCAAAGTTGAGGAGACAAGGGAAAAAGTTCCAAGCATAAACTTTGTTTTGAGTTCAAGAACTCTTGTTGAAAGTTCAATCCCTCTAGCATACAAGGCTTGTGTTCAGGATGAATGCAAATGTGAGAGTTGTGACAGTGATGAGGGCAAGAACACTGTTGATGGTCTTCAAAGGAGAGCCTGTAACTCTTCAGATTCATGTCCTCAAAGAGGCGATAAAGGTGAATGCTCTAGGTATAATTCTGCTTATCATTTAGTTGCATTTGATTATGTTAAGAATGATAAATTTATATGTGAAAATGGAAGAAAGAATCCATGCACATATTGTGGTTTGTAAAACCATCATGTTTCCACGTGTTGGAAAAGGTTGGCCAATTTCAGGAAACTTTCCAAGCAAAGACAACGTGAAAAGAGGATGCAAAAGATTTGCACTCATTGTCAGAAGCGAGGTCATCTCGTTGACCAATGTTGGACGTTGCATCCAACTACTCATCCAAAGTACAGGAAGCAGTTGGATAAGGATATTGGCAAGAATGGAAGAGGAGATTCCATCATTGATGTGAGTCCAAATGATTCATAAGAGGACGATGTCCAACAAAAAAATTCACCATTGAGTTGGCTTGGTAAGAAATGGTTGGATTTTTTAAGCAAGTAAAGCTTGCGTTTTTCTGTTGTAAATGCACTTTCCAGTGTTATGTGTGCATTTATGGGAAGCATGATAAGTTGCAGCCATTTATATTTTTTTTTATTCAACTCTTATGTACCCATATGTTTTGGGGTTTTACTTATGGTTGTACTGGAAGGAGAGTTGAAGAGTCCTATACATGCATTTGTTTTTATGTATGTGTAAGAAGTGAACCTGGTGATGGTTCATCATGAGTGATTCATGATTGTTACATGATTATGTATCATGTTTGTCGACTTGTCAGTTTGGGAAGGTTGATGTTTCGAATAAGTCTCGACTGGTGTTGATGATTTTCTGACGACTATGTTGTGTCGATCATGTTTTTCGACTTGTGTTTAGTTGATGGTGTTTGTTGGCTTGTAAGTCAATTTTGAGTACATCGAGATGCAGGAAAATGCCATGTACTTTGGTAAAGTACGAGATGCGACAGTTTGTTTGAAGAACAAAAGATTTTGTTGGCATCATTTTTCAATCTTGTATAATTTGTTTTCAAGATTGATGTTTTTCTTGGCTTGTGACAAGATGTCGCAGGAAGGTTTTGCAGCCATTGGAGAGTTGATTTTGTTGACGCCAAAGAGTTCGAAAGAGGGACTTGTCTCTCAGTGGGAAGGTTGGCAGTCTTCCAAGCACAGAGAGAGCAGTGGGTCAGCAACAACCAGAGAGCAGTGGTTGAAGGACATAGCCAGTTGCAGTGCACGGCATGTCAAAGTGTTCAGGTGATTGTCGAAAATATTTTGATATAACTTGAAAGAAGATAGATGATCCTAAGCTTTTGTGGGTCCAAAATCCTTTCAGTGGGAAGGTGTGATCAAAATCTGGACCAGGGGATCAAATTTTGCTCAATTTTCAAAGTTCTTGGAATGCGATGAAAATGGTGCCATTGCATCTGTCTCTTCTTCCTGATTCCGACGATATATTTACTTTCTCAAATGGAGTCCGTATGGAGAATATATCGCGACCTGTTCGCCAAGACAAATAGGCAAAAAAATTGATGTTGACTGTACCTCTCTGTACTTTTCATACAGTCCGTACAGGACACATGGCAGGTCCGTATAGCATATGTGGCAGGTCCGTACAGGACACGTGGTGGCTCCAGGGAGGGACACGTGTCAGGAATTTTTGGACTTTTGGGTGTACGGTTGGACCAATTGGGAGGTGACATGTGTCACCACTGGAAGGGTGACACGTGGCACAGGATGATGTTAGCATCCTACGTGTCGGATGACATCAGCATCATGCATGGAAATGACATGGCAGATGTCGGTTGGTTGATAACTGGCGAGTAAGGTGATGACACGTGTCCGGTTATGGGCGAATGGTATGAGGAAACGTGGCCCAATCCAGGGGCGCCACATGTCCCTCATTTATTGGTTATTGGGTTTGCATACAAAAGTTTGGTATTTCGTCGGATGGATTCGAACGGTAGACCTCCCGACTATTCAACGCTTTCACAAATCTCCTCTAGCCAACATACCGCCTATTGTTGCTTGTAATGGATACGGGTTCTATTATATTTAAGTTTCATATTGTATTGTTTTGGCAGGGGGTTCTGGCCGGGGCTTAGCCCCGACCCGCGGTTCTTCGCGTTTGTTGCATATGACCCTATCTTCTGGTGGTTTGCGTGCGAGGGATTTTTAAATTGTATAACCACGGTTTTAAATTGTATTACATATGACCATATAACATTGTAACGGCTTATGTGCGCGAGACTTTTTCTGTTAACATAAGTTTTTATACCGTGGTTTGGTTATATCACATATAACCATTGTTTATACCATATATAGCGGGGGTTTCGAACCATTTTCCATTGTATAAACCGTATAAACATTGTGTATGCACGGTTAGTTTTTAAAACCGTTCAACCACCTATTTTCTATGCGCGAGGTCACATGACCATTCACACGCCCAGGAGCTAGGCGGTTGGGGGCTGTAGGCGCCCTAACCGTCCTATAGATTGGACCATTTTTCAGAATCGCTTGGTGCCAGGTTTTAACACGTGTTTTGGAGCATGTTCTGAGTTCATGCACACAGAGGTGCATTTTGTAGAACCAGTTCCAGCAAAGCTTGAAGGAGGAAAATGGAGGAGGCCTAACTTCTTCATCGTTTGGCTGATTGAGGTGCCATAAAAGCCCAGCTAGGGGTTTTTGGACGTGCTGGATCCATTGGTGCTATTTTCAAGCCCATTTGAAGACTTCTTATGCAAGTTTTTCACCATTGAAGTTTCACCAAGCTCTAGGGAGCTTGAAGCCCTCATTGATCGAGGACATGGTTTGGTGAGCCAATATTTGTTTTCTATGATTGAATAATCATTTTTGGCTAATTGATATGCTCTAAACACACTGGGACAGGTTTCAGAGGCTGTTGAGGACTTTTACAGGTTTTTTTGCCAAAGAGAAGCTCAGGGAAGCTTATGGCTACATGTAGAAGAGGTCATGCCTGGATGAGCCATGATCTGTTTTCAGAGTTTTATTAGTAATTTTTGGGGTTTTTATGTGTTCTGATATCAATGGTACAATATTTTTTTCCATTGGAGTTGAGGAACAGCTTGTAAAAGAACTTTTGTCTAATTAATCCGAGAGAGCCAAGTCCATTGATGGAGGCTCAAGGAGATGTAGCCCGGAGGGGGGTGAACTCCTTTATCATCTTGTTCTTGTTGTGATTTTGATGGTTTATTTGTTGCATATTATGTTGTTGTGTATTTTTTGAAAGTACATATATAACCATTTAAAAGAACATATCCTCACACATAAGCATTTACAAGAAGAAGCATAAAAATTAGCACATAATTTATTTGGCATATTTATACACATGAAGCAAGGTCCTGTAAAGTTTATTTTAATGAAGTAGGGGTGCTTGCATAGCATAACAAGTCAGCCTTCTATTTTCAGATCATGAAGTCCTTCAAAATTTTCCTACTCAATGAAAGGCGTTGTTAAAGGATATTGGTGGAATTGATCCTACCGATACCAATCCAATAAGCTTTGACTTAGAATATCATATTCCAAGGCTTCCTCCTCAATTAGTGTTTCAAATACAAGTTTTTGTGGAAAATAAGAATATTTTTTGAACTATTATTGATGAAGGATCCTCGACTTGCGTTATGTCTTTTACTTGTCGAAAATTTATTGGCTCTCATGCCCTTACCAAGTCACACAATACTCTTAAGGATTTTAATGGTACATTTCATAAACCTTATGGTGTTCTTCCTTCATTGTCTATTACATTAGAAAGTAAAGAGGTTAATTTCAAGGTTGAGGTATTTGATGCACCTCTTGATTACAACCTTCTGCTTTGCCATAGTTGGATTGATTCCATGAATGCAAGTGTTTCTAATCTTCTTTGTGTGTTAGATTTTCCACACCTAGGAAAAGTTGTTACTGTCTATCAACTGGAATTATCTAATTCAGATTCACATGCTAGTATCGTACCTTTTATTTTGAAAACACCTCTCGGTTATGAGATTGTCAGTGTGGGTCTTTTAAAACATCCAATGTTAATGGGTACATTTCCTATTCCACCACCCAATATTCCTTCTCCTTTTATCACCTTGATTAACATGATATCAACCTCTGTTACTAAAACCTTTATGTCTTATGACCCATGGATAATACCTAGCTCTGATGAATGTCTCTGTTACAGTGAATGAATGCCTTTGACTCTGTGATCCAGATTATTTTTGACACGAAATGAGATCGGAGATATAATAAAGAAATGCACAGAGATATCGCAGATGTTCAATAATATAGCAGAAATGTATCAGAGATGCAACCATGAACAAATATATACAGTAATACACAATTTCTATTAATGAAAGAAATGTACAGAGACTGTAAAAACACAGAGTGAAAGACTCACTAGAATGGTGGTAGCTTATCTCTGAGAAGAGATGTGACGTCTACTCGCATTCACAAGAAGATGATTACAATGAGGCTCTGAAGGCCCTTTTACAATAAACGGGAATGCCAAAAGTCCTAGACATCCAAAAACCTAACCCTAGGAGATGAAGCACCAAAAGTCGTGTGGGCCCCGTTTGGGTAAGTGAGTACATCAACTTCCCGTGGTCGTAACTTTTGCATACAATCTCTGTTTTAGGCGTGTGATAGATCGTTGGAAAGGTATTGTTGAGGAGATTCATTTTGGGGGCTCAATAATGCCTTTGGATATCATTGAGAACCTTGATCTCGAAAAACCTTCATTTGGACCCTCAAAATGGCCCCGGAAGTCAAAACCTGCTAAAAATAGTAAATTTCCAAAATGGCCAGAAAACTGTTTTGAGCCGTTTGGAAAAGGTGGGTGGCCACTAATATCCACCTAGATCAATCCTCCCTCCTTAGGAAGTAATGGTATCCATTGCGTTGAGTTCTTAGGGGAGAGGGAAAAGCATTTGTTGAATATGCATCTTGGCGAGCTCTTTGTCTTGCTGGAGAAGTCACGCTGCTTAGTTTGTGGAAATCTGTCACAAACCTGTGGCTGGAAGGTTTGTACCTTTTTCACCAGTCTAAATATTTTAGATGAATCTGTGAAGAAGGAATCTTCATGCTTTTCTACAACCTTGTCGACCTGCTTTTGTTGGATAGAAGGTGCTTTGGCCGAAGCTGTGGTGGCTACAATATCCTTCTGTTCACCCTTTGAATAGATTATGGAGAAGATAAATTTTTCAGTATGAGATACTACCTTGTGGCACTATTTAGGTGGGGCAGTAGTTGGAACTACCTTTGGTATCCTGTAGAGATGACCCCCAAGAGTAATAATGACACTACGGGGTCGAGACTCATAGATATCATGGCGTTTCCACATATATGGATGGCCCAAGAGAACATCACAGACATCCAGTGGGGAAACATCACATAATACCTCATCCTTTAAGGGTTGGATGACATATGACAATCGACACTACTGGTTGACACAAAGATCTCTTCCTTGGCGAAGCCACCCAATGTTGTATGGTTGCGGGTGTGGTGTTGTTGACAATCCCAACTGTTTGACGACCTCTGCTGAGATGAGGTTCTTCTGGATTCCGCTATCAACAATAAAATGCAGTAGGGTCCCCTTCACCCACATCTGTGAATGAAAAAGGTTCTCCCCCTCTTCTGGATCTGTTAGTTCTTCTAGTTGAATTGCTGCAGTCGCGACAATAGCAGTGGGGTCTACGTCGATGATCTATCGTTTACCAGTATTTTCAGAATTAGATTCTGAATCAGGATTCAGCTCCTTGTCTTTGATCTCGGCCACCAATGACTATTTTGAGCGAAATTCATCGGTGTTGTGCCAGGGGATTTTGTTGAAATCGCACCATTTTCCGGTGTCCTTCTTTGTCTTCCTGTGACCCTTCTTTTCTTGTGGCTTGCACTGGTTTTTGGGAGACTGTTGGTTAGGGTTGTCTTTGTCATACTTTGGTTGTTGTGGATTTGTAGACCCAAACTCCCATTTGTTCTGGTGCTTAAATTTATTCTTGATTTTAACAGCATATCGATAGGCAGCACCGAGTGATGAGATGTCCAGAAAATCTATTTCAGTTTGGATGTATCTGTGTAGAGCCCCATAGTATTTCAGAACCAAATTTCGTTTAGAGTCTTTGATACCCAGCTTGGTGTGCAAGGTATGGAATCTATTGGTGAACTCCGGAACTGATTGTCCCTTCTCTTGCCGTAGTGTGGTCCATCTCATGTACTAGTCCTCATAGTTGCCAATAGGGTAGTACTGTTTCTTTACCGCATCCACAAAAAAATCCCAAGTGGGCTCGGCCCCATATATTCCAGAATCCTCTGTGGAACTCTTCTCCCAGTAAGTTCACACCAATGTTTGACATGGGGGAGAGCCTTAAGGAGTGCGAAGGTGATCTTTTCCTTATCTGAAAAATTATGAACAGAGAAATAACCTTCTAGTAGATTTAACCATTTATCTAGGG